>JAODAL010004698.1:0-152807 GCA_025379985.1 Phyllomedusa bahiana | reverse complement strand
ATTTTTTATTTACATATTATGCCCTCCATCAGAAATTACCTCGGGGGGGAGCATTTATACATTAGGTTTTTTTTTTGCTGATTTCCCCTGTAACTGAGGCTGGTATATTAGTTTTAGCCTCAGGGGAAATATAGTCCTCAGAACTGACTGCAAAGCTGATTTGGGTCTGATAAGACCCGGCAGCATCTGTAACTACCAAGCCCCGGCAGTCACATAACTGCTGGTGCTGGGAATCAGGAATCGGGAAGGACTACTGCCAGTCCATAGATATAGCTCATTAAGTTATGTATATACAGTTATTGGGAAGGCAGGGACGGAAATAAAGAATCCCTGTCTTTTCAGTGGAGAGATAACTAGCACTGACAGCCAGCTCTCCACCCGTGCAACTGCACAATTAGTGTTTCAAAATGTCTGTGCAGAGATAAACAGCCAAAGCCTAAATGTATTAAATCAATGTTCGGTCGGCCGACAGTTAAAGGGGTTGTCTCACTACATTGATTCATCTTACCTCAGTCATGTTTTCTTGGTTTCATTTTGAATTCAGGGATGTGTTTATTGGCTTCTACTATGCTGCTTTAGAACCCACTCTGTAGCTATAGCAACCAGTGCTGGCAGCCCATAAGGAGGGATCAAACACGTCAGTAGCTATAGCGATCTGAGGAGCTGATACAGCCCACACAAGAGGGGATATCTAGGAATAGGTAGGACACTGTTAATGGACACAAATTGCAAAGTGACTTGTTTTTGCAAGATCTTTAACATAAAAAGCAATCATTGTAGTGATACAACCCCGTTAAGGAATGCAGAGTAAAATAAATAGTTCCTGAGTAATGTACATGATGGAAGAAGTTGATCTCTCCTCCTCTTTTTCTTTGTCATTATACTTTAAGTCATGGAGTGTGTTGAGGAGTCGCCGAAGAAATACAATATGAAAAACTGCATGTGCACATCATGTATACATATTGATTATTATTACAAACTGGCCTGACCAAAATCCAAAGGCCAACACTAGTATTGATTGTATCATTGGAATACGTCTTAAAATATATATATATGTGCCGTAGAAAAGCAACTAAGTGCAACTGTGAATATGTAGGTAGGGAATGTCATGAACGTCTATCTGATTGACTTTCCTGGCATGGCTCGCTGTTCTCATCAGCTATTAGCTTCTGTGAAGTTGTATACCTCGGATTAATCGATGCACAAAATTCTGCTCGATGATTTCACAGTAACTATTTAAATCTACCTATCTATGCATCGAATTTCTGTTTAAACTTTGAAGATCAACCTTGTCCTTGACCGTCCAAGAAACTTTTGTCAGTTATACCAGACAGTCATTAAACATTTACAGGACTGGATGCAGGAGCCAGATCAGGATAAGTTTAAGAAGTGTTCCAATTCCCGAGCTATCACTCCTTGTGCTTTATAAATAAATTACAAATTAGATTGCATCTAGATTTTAAGATTCCTTAAATAGGTTTGCTACTAAATAGTTCCGTCTTTTACATGCCCATAAGGTGAATCTCCACCTTTCGACATAATATGTTTTTAGGTACAAATTCTCTGCTGATTCTTTTCTGAACATATCAGTATAGTGGTTAAGCTTCAGTTTTTTGATTCAAAGTAAATCCTTTACATAGACTTAGCTTTAAAAGATAACATGCTGACTGCCTGCAGACACTTCTAGATAAAATTAAGGCGCGTACTGCATACATTTATTCTTGAGTTCAATGTAGCAGTATGCATGTAGCAGTATGCAGTTAATTCCTAAGCGCCCTCTGCTGGCAGTTGCAGGCAGCCAAAACATTTGTTTTAAATCTGTGTCTTAAAAAATGTTTAAAAAACGTAATCAATGCGGAATTTTAAATTTATTTAGATTAACCCCTTACAACCTTGGTGATGTTGGTGACAATATGATTTTATACCCATTTTCCAAGAGCCATACCTTCCATCTTTTCCATCCCCATAGTTGTATTGTGGATTTTTTTCTGGACAAATAGCATTTTTACAAGAAATAATTAATGTACCAAGTAATATATTGGGGAACCACAAAATAATTATTTTTGGGGTGGAATAGGAAAAAAATTGAATTTAGAGGGTTTAACTTTTATGGAGTTCAGCATTTGGTAGGACTTTACTCTTCTGTTCAGAACAGAGTCCTCATAATTTTGCATTTACATAGTTTTTGTTGTATTTTACTAGGTTGTTTTTTAAAAAAGAAAAAAAAAGATTGTTTTCACATTGCATTGCCATTTTCTGAACCCAGTATCTTTTTTTCTGTCTATAGAACTCCGTGAGGCTTGTTCTTGTTAGGGTGGAATTTAATTCTGATTCTTTCATTTTGGGTTACATTTGCCTTTTTGATCATTTTTTTATTCCAAAGGCAAACAATAAAGATGTAGATTGTAAGCCTTCGGGGGCAGGGTCCTCTCTCCCTCTGTTGTGCCAGTCGTAAGTCATTCATCGTTATCATTGTACTCGTTTGACATATGTTATGTATGTCACCCCCCTTGAATGTACTGCGCCCTGGAATCAATGGCGCTTTAAAATAAATAATAATAATAAAAAAATAATGTGCTGCTTTATATGGCATTTACCATTCAAAATAAATAAGGTTCCAACTTAATAGACTGGATTAGTAGTTATTATACTTTTGCAGTTTTTTTCTGATTTATAAGGAAATATAGGTGTTTTGATGTGTAATGTTCTGAAAAAATATTTTTAAAACTTATATTTTCCTTTACTGAATTGTTTAGTCACTCTAGGTTCTTCACCACTAGAAGGTGTAATAATGTGTACACTGTTAACGATATGATGATAGCAGTGGCATAACTTTTTATGCGCCAGAGGGGTTGTTGGGCAGTGCAGGCAAGGAATATCATGTGTGAAGACTCCTTCTGCACCCAAATAACTATGCCCTTGGTCAATAGGGATTATCTAAAGTCAGCAACCCCTTTAAGCTCAGTGATACTAACACCATATTGTCTTTTCTTTAATGCATGTGACTTAGTCATAACCACAAAATAGTTCATTAGTAGGAGAAATGATTTCTAGAAGGTGGTTTTCCTATTAGATAAAGTAATTAGCTGTGACTTGTAAAGGCTGGCCGTGTTGTCTAATAAAGGCAAAACATGTTGTTCGTCTTTCTTTGTAATGTTCTGCACACGGGCCCGAGCATATGTAGCTAATGATCTGTCTCCTGTCATTTGAGCAGTAATTCATCACCTCCTCTCTCTACTTTGTTTGTACAATAAAGGTGTGTGCATAAATTATGCCGTTATATACTAAAAGTTACATACATTTCACTCTAGAAATATTTCCATTACACTGTGCCCTAAAGCTATCATTCATAAGCAGACTGCACATTTTATGTGAAATTCATGTAATTAAATTAAAGGATGGCTTTCATAAGAATGCAATTAAGTGGTTTGGTGCTATAGTTCCTACCAATCCAGCAACCATCAAAATAGTCCCTCTACGAGATTAGCATAAAATCATCAGATGATTCTTTAATATCTGAACCAATACTGTACAAGGCAATGGTCCAGACCTGAGCCACCTACGAAAATATATCCATAAGCTTTAGGGATGTGTCAAAAAACCAACAACCTAGACAAATAGTGAATACTTGCCATGATTTGGTCAGCCCACTTATAAAGACATGAACAGTGTATAATTTTAAGGGTAGGTTAATTTTAACATTGAGAGATAGAATATCCAAAATAAAATCCAGAAAATCACATTGTATAAATTATTATAAATTATATAAATGTATTTGCATTTTGCAGTGAGAAATAAGTATTTGATCCCTCTGGCAAACAAGACTTAATACTTGGTGGCAAATCCTTGTTGGCAAGCACAGCAGTCAGATATTTGTTGTTGTTGATGATGAGGTTTGCGTACATGTCAGCAGGAATTTTGGTCCAACTCTCTTTGCAGATCATCTCTAAATCATTAAGATTTTGAGGCTGTCGCTTGGCAACTCAGAGCTTCAACTACTTCCATAAGTTTTCTATGGGATTAAGGTCTGGAGACCTTAATGTGCTTCTTTTTTGGCCACTCCTTTGTTGCGTTGGCTGTATGTTTTAGTCAGTGTCTTGCTGGAAGACCCAGCCACGACCCATTTTTAATGTTCTGGCAGAGGGAAGGAGGTTGTCACTCAGGATTTTATGGTATATGGCTCCATCCATTCTCTCTCGTTTAAACACCAAATTTCATGTGCATAATATTAGTATAAAATATGCCTGATTTATGAACCCGCTCTTCAGCGGTTCATAAAGCAGGTGCATTCTAACGCTTATATGACATTTCTGGCTCAGGAATACCACTTTGAAAGTGGTATACCTGATCCAGCAGTAATGCGCCTAGAAATGCCATAGCGAAGCTATCTATAGCTTCGTACGATTCTAGTGCGCCCCGCCTCCCACACGCCCCCCAAAATCAGGCGCACTAAAAAGTGACACTTGCGCTTTGTAATGCGTCTGATATTGGCATACGGGCCATTTAAAAATGTAGCAAACGGGGATGCGATGGATATCGGGCTGAAAAGACGACAGATATCTGGTACAGCCACGTTCATACATGTCGCCCATAATGTTCCACTTCCATGCTTGACAGTGGGGATGGTGTTCTTTGGGTCAAAGGCAGCATTTCTCTTCCTCCAAACACGGCGAGTTGAGTTGATGTCAAAGAACTAAATTTTTGTCTCATCTGATCACAGCACCTTCTCACAATCACTCACAGACTCATCCAGGTGTTCATTGGCGAACTTCAGATGGGCTTGCACATGTGCTTTCTTGAGCAGGGGGACCTTGCGAGCACTGCAGGATTTTAAACCATTATGACATAATGTGTTACCAATGGTTTTCTTGATGATTGTGGTCCCAGCTGCCTTGAGATCATTAACTAGTTCCCCCCGTGTAGTTTTAGGCTTATCTCTGACCTTTCTCATGATCAAGGATACCCCACGAGGTAAGTTTTGCATGGTGCCCCAGATTCATATAACTTATATAATTTATACAATGTGATTTTCTGAATCTCTCAATGTTAAAATTAACCTACCCTTAAAATTATAGACTGTTCATGTCTTTGTCAGTGGGCAAACTTACACAATCAGAAAGGGATCAAAGAATTATTTCCTTCACTATATATATAAATAAGTCCTTTAATAAAATTGTCACAATCATGCGCAGTTTGCTTTTGTGTGTGTGTGTGTGTATGTATATATATATATATATATATACAGTCATATGAAAAAGTTTGGACACCCCTATTAATCAATAATTTTTAGTTCTAAATATTTGGGTGTTTGCAACAGCTATTTCAATTTGATATATCTAATAACTGATGGACACAGTAATATTTCCGGATTGAAATGAGGTTATTGTACTAACACAAAATGTGCAATATGCATTAAACCAAAATTTGACCGGTGCAAAAGTATGGGCACCCCAACAGAAAAGTGACAATAATATTTCGTAGACTCTCCTTTTGCAAAAATAAAGCCTCTAGTCGCTTCCTGTCGCATTTAATCAGTTCCCGGATGAAGGAATTTTTGACCATTCCTCTTACAAAACAATTCAAGTTCAGTTAAGTTTGATGTTGCCGAGCATGGACAGCCCGCTTCAAAGTATCCCACAGATGTTCAATGATATTCAGGTCTGGGGACTGGGATGGCCATTTCAGAACATTGTAATTGTTCCTCTGCATGAATGCCTGAGTAGATTTGGAGCTGTGTTTGGGATCATTGTCTTGCTGAAATATCCATCACCGGCGTAACTTCAAGTTCATCACTGATTCTTGTACATTATTCTGAAGAATCTGCTGATACTGAGTTGAATCCATGCGACCCTCAACTTTAACAAGATTCCCGGTGCCGGCATTGGCCACACAGCCCCAAAGCATGATGGAACCTCCACCAAATTTTACCGTGGGTAGCAAGTGTTTTTCTTGGCATGCTGTGTTTTTGGGACGCCATGCATAATGCCTTTTTTGTATGACCAAACAACTCAATCTTTGTTTCATCAGTCCACAGGACCTTCTTCCAAAATGAAGCTGGCTTGTCCAAATGTGCTTTTGCATACCTCAGGCGACTCTGTTTGTGGCGTGCTTTCAGAAATGGCTTCTTTCACATCACTCTCCCATACAGCTTCTCCTTGTGCAAAGTGTGCTGTATTGTTGACCGATGCACAGTGACACCCATCTGCAGCAAGATGATGCTGCAGCTCTTTGGAGGTGGTCTGTGGATTGTCCTTGACTGTTCTCACCATTCTTCTTCTCTGCCTTTCTGATATTTTTCTTGGCCTGCCACTTCTGGGCTTAACAAGAACTGTCCCTGTGGTCTACCATGTCCTTACTATGTTCCTCACAGTGGAAACTGACAGGTTAAATCTCTGAGACAACATTTTGTATCTTTCCCCTGAACAACTATGTTGAACTATCTTTGTTTTCAGATCCTTTGATAGTTGCTTTGAGGATCCCATGATGCCACTCTTCACCGGAGATTCAAATAGTAGAACATCTTGCAATTGGCCACCTTACATACCTTTTCTTATCATTGGATACAATTGGCTATGAAGTTCAAAGCTCAGTGAGGTTACAAAACAATGTTGTGCTTCAGAAAGTCAGTAAAAAGTAGTTAGGAGTATTCAAATCAATAAAATGATAAGGGTACCCAAATTTTTGCACCAGTCAAAATTTGGTTTAATGCATATTGCACATTTTGTGTTAGTACAATAAACCTCATTTCAATCCGGAAATATTAACTGTGTCCCATCAGTTATTAGATATATCAAATTGAAATGGCTGTTGCAAACACCCAAATATTTAGAACTAAAAAAAAAAATGATTAAGATTAATAGGGGTGCCCAAACTTTTCATATGACTGTATATATATATATATATATATATATATATATATATATATATATATATTAATATAATATATATATATATAATAATATATATATATATTATAAATATTTTATATATATATATATAAAAGTAAATATATGTGCATGATTGTCACAATTTTCTAAGTGCTTGGTTGGCATTTTTCTTTTTATTTCTACATCATAATCTTGAAGAAATATAGGAATTTTCTTTAGGTTGTTTATTTAAAAAATTCCCTCTCTTCCTATGGTGCCCACTGAACTGAGAACTACTGTAAGGACACATTGTAACAGTAGTCAAGTCAATACCGGGACCTGCCTGTTCTTCATAGTCCAAGAAACATGCAGTTGACCTGTAAGATGAAAGTAAGATATTCCTGCTTCAGCCATGTCACAACACAACCAAAAATGTAAAAAAAAAACATATGTTTAACATAATATCTTCGGCTACAGAATGGAGTGGCCCAGTAGATGCTGATGAGGGAAATTGGTGTTTTTATTTGGCTTACTTAAATAACTCATCTGAATTTATTATATATCGCTAATATCTATGTGTTCTTATTTATCTATCTATCTATCTATCTATCTATCTATCTATCTATCTATCTATCTATCTATCTATCTATCTAGCTATCTATCTACAGTCACCAAAAATAGCAACAGAACAAGGATTATTCCAGTAGTTTTAGCACAAAAGAAAATGGATACCAGCACTACAAACACCGGTTATAGTGCTGAAATCAACTGTAAAAATATCCACTAGCATCCTGACAGAAAAAATAAAGGGCTTTATTTTGTCTGCCCTGATTGTGGAATAAACTTTTTACATTTTTGGGGGGATTTTTTTTTTTAGAGTGCTTGCAGTCATTGGATATTTTTTCTACCTAGCCCAGGGACCAGCTTACCCACATGGACTTTATTTTGAATTATTGCCCTCCTTTTCTTCCTCTGAGCTATTTAACATTGTACAGTTTGGGGGTTATTCTATATGTTCAAAAAACACAACACATGTGATACTTACAGCTCAATGGCTGGACTAGAAACTGAACCTAGTAGGAGGCAACACAGGAACCTGTGCTACTTGGGAAAGATAAACAGGTGCAGGTAATTGCTGAGCAGTAGATTTCACACCCCTCCACTAGGGGGACAATTAGATGATAAAAAACTGCACATTGAATTAATACCTGTTCACACCAGTATGCTGAAAAGTCACAGTATAATACATGGCGAGATTGCACAAATGCAAAAATACCATTAAGACAACCACTCACACACCTTCTACAGTATGTATGAGGGGGGGGGGTGTTTGCTGGTATTATAAATGCATATAGATAAGGTGATACAAGAGGGTGCCATTAATACAGATACGTGTGGTGCACCATGCTGCCTTACAGCCTATTATGCCACTACTATTTGATTGGGCATGCTGCCCAGCACTTTTTAGGTGTCCATAACCAAATACAGACACCCTCTGCTCCCCAGCACTTTTGGGCAAAAAAAAATTACATACTACATATGAGGTATTAGTTGATATAGTGGCCACTATACACAAGCTCGCAAGTCACGTCAAGGCTCCACATTACTTGTGAGTCCCTACACTAACAATTTACAAAATAATCACAGGAAAATGGGATATTACTTACTCAAAAACACAGCAAGGCCATACTTACAGTTCAATGGCTGGACTAGAGACTGAACCCAGTAGGAGGCAACACAGGAACCTGTGCTACTATGTTATTCTATATGTCCATGATATGGGTATTTCAATCCAGGCTCGGACTGGGCCGCCGGGGGACCGGTGAATCCCCCGGTGGGCCCCCACGAGCCGCTGGGGGCCCTGGAGGCAGTGCCGTCGCTCCCCGGGGCCCGTCCGCGCATCCGGTCCCTGGACGCCCGGGTCCGCGTCCCGAGCACCCAGAGACCGGCCCGGTAGCAGGGGCCGAATGTCCCTGACTCCCGGGGCTGCGCGGTGTTAGCGGAGCACAGCGGCACTAGCGCTGCGCTCCGCTGATCTCCCTGGCAGGCTGAAGACGCTAGGCCTTCAGCCTGCCGGGCGCCGGCCCCTACTGCTGATGTAGGCGTGCGGTGACGTCCCTTCACCGCGCCGCCTGTGCAGGACTGCAGTAGAGGCCGGCGGCAGCACGGAGCGGCCGGAGCAGGAGCCGGAGCCAGGTACGTGGCTGTTTGTTGGTTGTTTTTTTTTTTTTTTAACTACCTACAGGGGGTCCCTGGCTACAAGGGGGGACCCTGACTACCGGGGGTCCCTGGCTACAAGGGGGGCCCTGACTACAGGGGGTCCCTGGCTACAAGGGGGGACCCTGACTACAAGGGGTCTCTTGCTACAAGGGGGGACTCTGACTACAGGGGTCCCTGGCTACAAGGGGGGACCCTGACTACAGGGGGTCCCTGGCTACAAGGGGGGACCCTGACTACAGGGGGACCCTAACTACAGGGGGGCCCTGACAGGGGGTCCCTGGCTACAAGGGGGGCGCTGACTACAAGGGGTCCCTGGCTATAGGGGAGGGCCCTGACTACAAGGGGGGTCCCTGGCTACAAGGGGGGTCCCTGGCTACAAGGGGGGGGCCCTGGCTACAAGGGCGGGGGCCATTGCTACACGGGGGGGTCCCTGGCTACAAGGGGTCACTGGATACAAGGGGGGCCCTGACTACACGGGGGGCTCTGACTACAATGGGTCCCTGGCTACAAGGGGGGCCCTGACTACACGGGGTCCCTGGCTACAAGGGGGGTCCCTGGCTACAAGGGTGTCCCTGGGTACAATGGGGGGCTCTGACTACAAGGGGTCCCTGGCTACAAGGGGGGGGGGCCCTGACTACAGGTGGTCCCTGGCTACATGTGGTCCCTGGCTACAAGGGGGGGCCCCTGACTACAGGGAGTCCCTGGCTACAAGGGGGTCCCTGACTACAAGGGGTCCCTGGCTACAAAGGGGGTCCCTGACTACAGGGGGTCCCTGGCTACAGGGGGTCCCTGACTACACGGGGGTCCCTGACTACAAGGGGTTTCTGGCTACAAGGGGGGTCACTGACTACAGGGTGGGCACTGGCTACAAGGGTGTCCCTGGCTGCAAAGGGGGGCCCTGACTACAGGGGGTCCCTGGCTACAAGGGTCTACCTAGGGTCTTGTCTACCTACCTGGTAATATAATTGAGAGGGCAGCAGCCCATAGTTGTAGCATTATCTCCAGGGCGTTAGTCCTCTCCCCACCTTTCAACTCCTTAGGATACTAGGCCTCTAAGTTATGGCTTGTACCCACTCTCCCACCCCTGGGAAGCTGGTACAGAGGTGGGAATAGGTAAAGAGATGCTGGAAAATTGAGGATTCTAAGATATTTGTGTGTAATTTCTGCAGGGATGAGTTGTGGTCGGGACAAGTCATCATGGCGGTGTGGAACGGATGCAGAGGAAAAGGGAATAAGAACAACTCATGAGAGAAGAGAACGACTCCTCAGTCAAGACGTCTCCGGTGAGTCCCTGACGTCAGGGATTATTTTTTCTTTCTTATTGGATCATCCTGTTTCACTTGTAATGTGATTGTGACCTGAGCTGGTGTCTGACCTCTATGTGGTTTCTATATGGCGGTGTTGTAGGTTAGACCTGAGCTGGTGTCTGACCTCCATATGGTCTCTATATGGCGGTGTTGTAGGTTATACCTGAGCTGGTGTCTGACCTCTATGTGGTCTCTATATGGCAGTGTTGTAGGTTATACCTGAGCTGGTGTCTGACCTCTATGTGGTCTCTATATGGCAGTGTTTTAGGTTATACCTGAGCTGGTGTCTGACCTCTATGTAGTCTCTATATGGAAGGTGTTGTAGGTGATAACCTGTGCTGGTGTCTGACCTCCATATGGTCTCTATATGGCAGTGTTGTAGGTTATACCTGAGCTGGTGTCTGACCTCTATGTGGTCTCTATATGGTGGTGTTGTAGGTTATACCTGAGCTGGTGTATGACCTCTATGTGGTTTCTATATGGTGGTGTTGTAGGTTATATCTGAGCTGGTGTCTGACCTCTATGTGGACTCGATATGTCGGGGTTGTAGGTTATACCTGAGCTGGTTTCTGACCTCTATTTGGTCTCTATATGGCGGTGTTTTAGGTTATACCTGAGCTGGTGTCTGATCTCTTTATGGTGGTCTCTATATGGCGGTGTTGTAGGTTATACCTGAGCTGGTGTCTGATCTCTTTATGGTGGTGTTGTAGGTTATATCAGCGCCGGTATAATGCCAGCGTACATGTGTCCCTGATTGACCCTGTGATAGGAGTTAGACTTTTACTTTCTTGCTGGTGTTTATTTTAGAAGGTGATGAGGTGCGTGACCAAGGGAAACGTGGAGGGGGATATTGTATGTGGGTGGAGGGGGATATTGTATGTGGGTGGAGGGGGATATTGTATGTGGGTGGAGGGGGATATGGATGGAGATTCTTAGCCCTGTGTCTATGATATGTTAGACTGACAAATGTGTGACTCACTTGATATTGTCCTACCCAATACAATTCTGTTTTGCACACTGTATTATGTGGTAAAATGGGCGCATTTATGTCCGAGAGGCCGGTAATATTTTCATGTACAGTAGGGTGAGCCCCCCAAGAGCAATTCCCCTGTGGGCCCCAGGCCCCCCAGTCCAACACTGTTTCAATCTCTTACATGTGACTGGTTTCTGACTACACTTACTGTAGTTTGTGTTTTTAACATTTTTATCCACTTTTCAAATTTGATATTTGTTAATAAAGATGTGATTTTGAGGCGCTGAAGTGCAGATTTTGGTGCCATACTTCTGTTCTCAGTAGTAGTGTATTTACTTTTTTGGCACAAGAGTGTGCACTCTATGTTTATTTATGGTGATGCCCATTTATTATCTAGTTTTCAAATTTATCTATCTATCTATCTATCTATCTATCTATCTGTCTATTTCTGCATCACCTGCATCTACCTTGTGGGTTTCAGGCCATTAACCAGTGGTGAGGCTGGGCTTCAACTCCTTGTCTCCCTCCCTTCACCACATTTTCCCCACCCTTGGTTGAACTTGATGGACATGTGTCTTTTTTTTAACCATACTAACTATGTAACTATGCAATGACACACAAATGTTAGTTGAATAGGCGAGAAAAAACTTTATAGCACAATTATACAATGCTATGTTTGGAGGAAACCTGCACATAAACAGCAAAACCTCACCCCAACTGTGAAGCATGGTGAGGGGAGCATTATGGTTTGGGCCAGTTTAGCTGCCTCAGGAGCTGGGCGCCTTTTAGTCATTTAGGCAACAATAAATTCAAAGGTATAGCAAAATGTTTTACAGAAAAAAGTATAAGGGCAGCAGCCTGTGCTTTTAGGCTGAAGAGACTTTGGGTGACGTAAATCAACTGGATGTTAACACAATATGCTTAATAAAAGACAAGCACAGTACAACTGTTTGTGTGTTACTAAGTAACTTAGATTGTCTCTGTCTATAATTGTGACTTATAGTAATTTTATTAGTAATTTGGAAATACAAGTAATTCCAAATTGTTTGTTTACCTTTTTTTGCAATTGCATCATCAATAAAGTATAATAAAGTTACATATGAATGAAATGACAATTTCACAGAACCAATTTTCTGCTTCTTGTGGAGTGGAAAACCACACATAATCTATCCAGGGAATTGTTACACTGTAGAAAATGTTTTTCACAGAAAAATTGACTCTCATTAAAATATACCTGTTAATCAATAATTGTTAAAATGTTTACAAACATACCCCTTATCCTACAAAAACCCTGAGCATGCAAAAACCCTACCTAGACATGGCAGCCCCCTTACAGGAACCTACCCCTTACCAAGAGACCCTAATAGTCCTTACAAATACCTATCTTCCTCTCCAAAACTTGTCTGCTGATTCCAGCATACTTCTGTTATCTAATTGGTGAGTTTTAATTGTCAGACGGAGTCAGTATCTTTAAATACCGGATGCGCAAAATTATTGACATCTCTATTACCTACCTACAAAGTGGGTCCTGCTGTGACATCAATACAAGGTTATATCTGTGTTTATATACCTAGCTGGGTACCTTGAGTAACAACCTTCTAGTGAAATCAGATATATTATTCCTCTCTTGTAGGGTAAGTGGTATGTTTGTAAACATTTTAACAATTATTGATTAGAAGGCATATTTTGATGGGAGTCTATTTTTCTGTGGAATAAATTACATATAAATTAACCAATATATTAGCTGATTAATTAATTTACCATTAGACTGTAGTACTAAGTGATTAACTCCAAAATCAACTCCATATGGCTTGACCATTATTGTGTCAGAGCTTGGTTTTTGTAATAAGTATTGAGGGGAGTTTGGTGTTTCAGGGGAGTATGGCTTTTCTCATATATACAATGTCAACAGGATCCCCAACAACTATTTATTCAGTATGGAGGGCTTAAAACAGTGTTCCAATGAGCACTTTTCAGCACTTGCGGACATCCTCCCCATTCATTTCTATGGAAGTTGCAAATACATAATCAAAACTCTCATAGAAATAAGTGGGAAGATGGGCGCAAGCTCCATCCTACTTATTCTCTGAGATGGTTGGCTCACAGCTAGCTTGAGACGACCTGCAACACTAAAAAGCATTCATTGAAACACCCCTTTAAAGGGAATGTGTCATCAAAAATGACTTATTGTTTAACTCACATTTTTATGTTCAACACATTTTTTAAGACTTTTTGGTTATATATATTTTTTTTTTCCATATCACTTTCAATATTTTTTTAATAATTCTTAAGTCCTGCAGTTTTCTCTTTGGCCACTAAGCCTAATAATAGTCTGACACTTCCTGTTCTGTACAGAAAGATTCTCCATTGTCTGCTCATTATCAGCACAAAGAGGGTCAAACTGAAAGGAGACACCAGTGTGAATAGATAACACAGGATCCACCAGTCACAAGAGGACTCCCTGCACACTGTTTTCTTCCCAGGTCACAGAGCATGACTAGAAATGACTCCTATAGAAGTGAATGGGACGGAGTCAGTCCCAAGTCTCCTATGTGCATGAAGCTACTGTAAAGCATCTCTCTGACTGCTGTTAAAGAGGTGCAAACAAGGCCTAGTGGCCAAAGTGAAAACTGCAAAACTTAGAATTATGAAAAAATATTGAAAGTGATATGAAAAATAAAAAAACCAAAAATTCCTAAAAAATATGTTTAACATAAAAATGGGACTTAAACAATGACTCATTTTTTGATGACACATTTCCTTTAAAGCAAACAAGTCAAGAAGAAATGCAGACAGTGCTTAGTACATTTGCAAACGACTGTGTATGGACATTAGTATTATGACTGATACATTCCACATGAGACCTGATAATCAGATTTTGCCTTATAGAAAGAACATTCCTGTGTTTACATTCAGTGTTTACACCATGGTTCTCCAAAGAAACTCTGAATGCCATGTGTACCATTAACATAAAAAGTCCTGATACTGCAACAATACAATGAAGAACCATTGATTTGCAGCATTTCTCAGCTAAATCAATGAATAAAGGATTCTTCTCTGGTGCAGAGATGGTAATCACTCTTTGCTGACACAATGCAGAGCGTATGTTATAGAGCTGAGATGGCAGCTATTGAAATTCATGTAAATGCACTGCAGATTATCGCATAACATATTTGTATCTAATGACCGTTAAAGATGACATTTATTCCACAGGCAGAATATCGCTAGAATTTAGTACCATGGTTTGGAGATGAAACTGAAGAATCATCTCCTGTTTATGATGCTTCAGAGACAGATTTGGAGGTGTCAGTAAAAGTCAATCATAAAACACATGCTGTGGACATAGAACCACAAACGGTCATTAAATTGAGACTTATAAGAGCCTTGAAAGCTAATTTATTTATCAGAGTGTTAATTATTGTAGCACTGGGAATGACAGGCATATTAAGATATTTTAATATATACTTGCTTTCCTTAAAATGGATTTCCTGTGAATAACTGATCTGGGGGAAGGAAGGTCTTAATTATGAGGAAAGGTTAGACTTTTTTGTCTTGACAAGATACATGTAAGAGGAGACAGGATTAATTTGTATAAGTACATAAATGGTTCCTACAAAAATTATAAAAAGATGTTTAATTTGAATCCCCCTCAAAAGACAAGGAAGCACTCCCTCTGTGTGGAGAAAAAAGGTTTAATCTTCATAGGCAACATGCC
The DNA here is from genome assembly GCA_025379985.1 of Phyllomedusa bahiana. Taxonomy (NCBI): domain Eukaryota; kingdom Metazoa; phylum Chordata; class Amphibia; order Anura; family Hylidae; genus Phyllomedusa; species Phyllomedusa bahiana. The sequence continues at coordinate 137,726 of JAODAL010004698.1, read as the reverse complement.
TTCTTTGATAAATAAGAACGAAATAACAGCTCACCATATCCTCCTCATGGAAAAACGACTGGGGATTCCTTGGTGCACGAACCAATCACCCGGCCACAGGTGTAGCAAATCCAGGAAACAGCGTGAGAGAGGTGGTTCAGCACTCCATAGGTAAAAAACATTAACTTTATTGTCCCATATGACATTTTTATCAACAATTGGAATGACATTTTGACTGACTGTTCCATGAGATTGATGCAACTCATCGTACAACATGAACAAGAAGAACTTAAAAATTTGGATGTTACTGTGACAACTTTACAGAAGGACTTACAGACTTTTGTTAATGATCCTGCCGTTAAACAACTGGATGAAAAAGTAAAAATTAACATTACAAAGCTAGAGGAGAACATCATGAGCATTAAAAAAATCTAATTTATCAGAGATACAGAGGATTATCAGTCAGGACAAATATATAGCTGGCAAAATAAAGGCACTCCGTTACGCTCTATATTGCGAAAAGGTAAATTTAAAAAATCACGAGGAGTAGCTTTTAAGCCGGACAATGATAATAATACTGATAAATTCATTGACACCTCTGACTCAGATCATATGTCAACTGATCGTGATGGCTCTCCTGTTTCTGACCAATCATATACCCGGCCACAAGAACAGAAATATAACCAGCCAAAAAACGCAAGGAGAAAAAATACAAGAGAACCTGCAGGGCGGAGGAAACATGGACGTAGATCCATTGAGGATCCAAACAAGATATGGACCAAAACCAGGAAATTCTCAGAAGAAATAAATTACACAACATCACAGTAGTAAATCTGTCAGCATGTTTTTTTACAGAAATACAACTCCGAACTTTAAACCATGGACTCATTTATGTCCCCACCTGCAATTTTGATTTATACACCGCCATAAAATATGTGAACAGGTTTATCAGAATTTTGACAGTAAAGAAACATTTTTTGGGCCAGGACTTGAAAAAATGACAATGTCTAATGTTTATAAAAATAATGAGTATTCAGATTGAATTTTTTCAGAACAAATGTGCGTTTTTTCTTTTAACCAGTTGAGATCAGAGGCTATTCTGGTAACGCACATACATGAAAAAGATGTAGTGTGTACAAATGCAAAAAATCCCAACTTTTACCCGGTTCATTCCCGAATCCCTGTTATGGAACAATTTCAGAACATTTTAGAACAAGAGCTCAGGGACCTACATTATTGTACTTCTAGTGGAACTTCTAATCTCACAACATCAGAGAGAAATGCCATTAGAGATATCAAAAACAATCCATATATAGTCATACGGGAATCGGACAAAGGCGGGTCTATTGTTATTCTTGACAGTGATTTGTATGTTAGGGAAATACACAACATGTTAGGGGACACTAAAGTGTACCGTAAATTAACTACAGATCCCACTACCGTATGTTCACAACAACTTGATAAAATTATTGAGGAGGGTTGTACCTTGGGCGTATTTGATGAAAAAATGGCGGACAGCTTAAAAGTTAAATTTCCTGTATTACCGATTTTCCATGTCCTCCCCAAGGTACAAAAATCATGTTTTCCACCACCCCTAAGGCCAATAATTTCTGGTATTGGTTCTCTATTTGAAAAAATTGGTAGATGGTTGGATCAACATCTTCAGCCACTCGTGGTAAGATCCCCTGGTTACATTAGGGATTCTCGTGATGTCCTCAGAACCATGGAAAACATTCAATGGAATTCTTCTTTTTCCTGGGTAACATGCGGTATCATCGCTCTGTATACGTCCATTCCTCATGATAGGGTTGTTGTAGCAGTAACAGAACAATTACATAAATATACAGATTATAGATTAGAATTGAAGGAGTTTCTTGTTACTGTCATAACTTTTCTCTTGTGTCATAATTATTTTTATTTTTGTGGTCAATTTTATCTCCAAACACAAGGTTGCACTATGGGAGCTATCTTCTCACCTTCACTGGCCAACATTTATGTTTCTTGGTGGGAAGAAAGATACATTTATTCTACATCCAATCCTTTTATGGATTCCATCTTCTGGTATGGAAGATTCATAGACGACACGTTAATGATATGGTGTGGTGATGTGTCTTCCGTACTGAATTTTGTTAATTACATTAACACTAATTCAGATAACCTTCAGTTTACACTTCATTGTGATTCTAATAATATTTCCTTCTTGGATCTTTTTCTTTCTGCCGATTCCCAATCCAATCGCATTCATACTTCTACCTATAGAAAGTCTATTTCAGGGAATGCGATACTACATGCATCCAGCTGTCATCCTAGACACGTCATCAAGAACCTGCCCGTAGGAGAATTTGTAAGAGCCAGGCGCACATGCAATAATGATGTAGCTTATAATAATGAAAAAATTCTCATTAGGGAGAGATTAAGTAGGAGAGGCTATTCCCCAAAAGACCTTACTCGGGCTGTGAGGATAGCGGATACTAGAAACCGCAATAATCTTCTTAACAAAACTGTCAAAAAATCTCAGGACAAATTTAAAACAAATGTATATTTCAGTACACGATATAGCAAACAATACAATCAGATTGTTAATTTAGTTTAAAAAATATATACCTATCTTGTGTACTGATCCCGTCTTGAAAAACATATTAGAGAAGGGTTGCAGTTTTATATCTAAAACGCGCACACACTTTGGGTAACTCCCTTTCACCTAGTTTGTATTGTCCAACTAAAAATTCTTCCTCTTGGTTGAAATTCAAGGGCTGCTATAAATGTTGTGTGACTAGGTGCACTCTATGCCCGTATATGAATAAATGTGCGCTTTTTACTTCCAGTATAACAGGACAACAATATCCTATTAAAACATTCATTAATTGCTGTTCAACATATGTCATTTACATGATCTGTTGCACAGAATGCAATTTACAATAAATTGGGTGTACTACCCGGGCTCTCTTTACTAGAATACGGGAACACAATTATGACATAGGACATATTGGTTTAAGATCCGTTTCAGGAGCCTCTCAAAATTTTCAAACATGCATTCTTGCTCTATAGCAAGTTTAAGGGTTAAAAGCTCTGGAAAGGGTTTAATCGTCCCACCAGAGGTGGAGACTAGAGAATAGCTTTTTATTAGATAGAGAAGCCTTTTGGATTCTGTCTCTTAACACGTTTTCCAAAAGGCTTAAACTATAGATCTGATCTTTTATATGTTTATTGATGTTTCTATTATGCATAATATGTGTGCTTTCTTTATTGTTACTTTGGATATTAAGATAAGTTTATTTTCCAATTCATACGTTTTTTGTTTTTGCACATATTTTGCTTTGACCTCTTAAGGGTTAATGTTCATCTGTCTATAATTACTGGTCTATATAAACATTTTGGATGTTTGAGATAGCTGTGTTATGACTAAGGGTCCTTTCTGCAATGTAGAACCGAAACACGTCAATAGCTTTACCATGTCTGTTCTTTGATTTTATTTTTTCTACTATGGGACAATAAAGTTAATGTTTTTTACCTATGGAGTGCTGAACCACCTCTCTCACGCTGTTTCCTGGACAAGCCTTCTTTACCATAAGAACTGTGAGTCTGTGGAATAGCCGCCTCAGTATTTCACAGCAGGAATGTTTGAGGGCTTGAAAAAAGCCTTAGATTATTACTTGCACCAAAATAATATTAGCACCTATACAAACATATAGAAGCGAAGTTTTAAAACTCCCTCTAGCCCTCCCTTCATCCAAATCTTTCTCCACCCTTGGTTGAACTAGAAGGACAAATGACTTTTTTCAACCGTTCTAGCTACAGTATGTAACATTTATGACATGGGACAAGGGTTGGAAGGGGTCAGCAGAGGATTATAAACTACTTTGGTGGGTCCAGGCTCTGATAGTACTAACCCTTAATGGTCCACCCGAGTTTATCTGTTTTGGGTGAACTCACAAATAATCTGTGCCATGTTACTGATGATCTGCCTAAGACCTGTGTACAATAACTAAAGCAGATTATGAGTCACAATAGAACATATAGCTCTGGAAAAAATTAAGAGACTACTGCAAAATTTTTAGTTTCTCTGATTTTTCTCTTCAATTTTATAAATTTTTTAGAAAATGTAAATTGTTATTTTATTATATAAACTACTGACATGTCTCCGAAATTCAAAGCAAAAAAATTTGTATTTATTTACAGTAAATGAAAAATCTTCAAAATAAAAAAAGCAGTGCTGTCAGACCTCAAATAATGCAAAGAAAACAAGTTCATATTTCTTTAGAAACAATAAGACTAATGTTTTAAGTCAGGTAGAGTTTTCTTTTCAACTCCTTTGGAATAACCATCATTTTTTTATTCAAATTACTTTTGGCCTATTACTAGCACTTGTTTAGCCACCCAGCTTGTCCTATTGCAAGAGGAGTGTGAAGACCACAGCAGTGTTTTTATACTTTCCCTCATTAAATAAGATTTGGTTCAGGTGACCACCTAATCAGAAGCACATTAAGTAGAATGATATGGACTTTGGTTGGAATTTAACTGACACTGGAATGGAATGGCTGTCAGACATGTAGAGATGCTGATTTTTAGAAAACTGTGCAGTGGTCTCTTAATATTTTCCAGAGCTGTATGCATTTTCTCGTGAACCACAATTAATCTGATGACCTACAGAACCTTTGTCCAACACCTATCTTAAATATTATCTAGAGGTTGCAGATGATATTCTATACCAGTGATAACCTGTACTATTGAGAAGTCGTAGCTATCGTATCAGATGTCGGGCCCGCTTATTTTAACTGCAGATCATGTTGTTGCAAAACCACTTCAGTTATCCCAACTCTATCACCAATGAACAAATTTGTCACTAGGGGTTTTATAAATAAAGTCATATTAATAAATGGGTCAGTTCAAGGGCAAAAAAACTGTGGCAGGTTTTTAAAGTCATGATTAGGATATCCATCATCATGTTTTCATTTATTTGTAAAAAAAGCAAATTTTGTTCACATGATTTTCAAAACCACAATTAGATCACTCACAAGGGTCACTCACAAAGCAGCAGAAGATAGCAATCACCTCCACGTTGACCACATTTAATGACATATTGGTGATGGGACACTGTCAGTACCTGGAGCTTTGTGCTTATATGCTTGTCATGTATAGTCATATATAATCATGTGTAATACAAATCCAATCAGTGTGATTATAGAAAGTAGATACATCACAACTGGCACGGCTGGTTTTTGCACATAGAATGTAGTTTAGGTAATCCTAACACAGAATAATGTTATTGATGCAACTACAAATGATAATAAAACCATGCTTTACTACTCCTGGTTTCAAGCATGTAACTCTTATCTATTTTTATTTAGGTGTCATATCTGATGACTATAACATCTCTGCAATAGAAGGTACAAGCTCACCATTATCACGTTATCTCTCACAGAAGATTCCAATTTAATTTAAATTTAGTTTAACTTATTGACCATTACAGATGCAGACTTATTCAGCTACGATGCAGGAGGTATTTAACCCCTTAAGGTCCTTGCGATTTTTTTGTTGACACGTTAGTTTTTCCTTCTTCGCCTTCCCAAAGCCATAACTTTTTATTTTCCAACCTACATAGACCCATGAGGGCTTTTATTTAAGGGACAAGATGTACTTTCTAATGGTATTATTCACTATACTATAGAATATACTGGGAAACCGCAAAAAAATGGCAAGTGGGACAAATTGTGAAAAAAACGTACTTTCGCCATGTTTGTGGGTTTTTTGCTTTTGCAGCATTAAATCTTCGGTAAATATAATGTGTTATCTGTATTCTACAGGTTGATACGCATCCGGCAATACCAAACATGTAGGGTTTCCATTATGTTTTGGTACCATAAACAAAATCCAAATATTTTCTATCTTTGAAATTTGCGCCGCGGCGCCATTTTGTGCGACCAATAACTTTTTTTGTACCAACATCTACGGATGTCAATGAGGGTGCTTTTTTGTGTGGGCTGAAGCGTACTTTTTATTGCTAGCAGTTTGGAATGCATGCGACTTTTTTGATCACTTTTATTCCAATTTTTATGCGACGTGAAATGACCAAAAAAATGCAATTTTGTCGTTTGGAATTTTTTTTCTTCTACGCCGTTCATAAATGATGTTATATTTTTATAGCTCAGACTTTTTCAGACGCGGTGATACCAAATATGTGTAACTTTTTATTATGGAAAATGTGGAAAAGGGGGTGATGTGAACTTTTAATACTTTTTTTTGTACTTTAAAACTTTATTTATTTATTTATTTATTTATTTATTTATTTATTTTACTTTAACATTGAGTCCCCCTAGGACACTTCACCACTAGGACTTTTGCTGTCCAGGGTTGTCAATAAGTTTGCTGATCCTTTTTACAGACCACATCCCCATTTTCAGGTCTTGCCTCTTTTTTACATGGCCTTCCTCATACCCTTAAGTCATAATTCCATTTTAAAAAGTCATACTTTTATGTCACGATATTCTAAAAAAAAAAAAGAATTTATTTTTTTTTACTTTTCTGCCGATGTAGCTATGTAATGCTTTTTTTGCGGGATAAGTTTACTTTTTTATTGGTATTTTTAACATAAGGGGTTTTTAAGCACTTTTCATTCCATTTTTTTGTGAGACTGCATGAAAAAAGGCATATCTGGCATTGTTTTTAGTTTTACGGTCTTTACTGAACAGATTACATTTTATAGATAATAACATAATTTTAGAGATTGGATTGTTAAGGACATGGCAATATCTATTTTTTGTACCCTTTTTTATTAAATGGTTTCTTATTGGGGAATTAGATGTCTTGTGTTTTGTTTTTTTTGCTTTTTAAACATTTTCTAATTATTTATTAGTTACTTTTTTTTAGTCCCAATATGGGACCAGGCTATGTGATCGCCTGATCTCTTTTATGATAAATAGCAGCACATTACTGTTTTTGTACATAATTATACTGTATATAACAGGCAGCTTATTAGACTCTATTTCTGTGTCAGAGCTTAAAGGGAACCTGTCACATAGGTTGTGTCCCCCTTGCTGAGGGCAGCACAAGCCAGTGTCAGACCTGCTGTTCCCAGCACTGTGCCCCTTATTCTGTGAAATGCAGCAGTTTTAGAGCATTTACCCCTCAAATCTTAATCATGAGTAGGGGTTAGCTCCGCCCACCAAAGGCTAGCCCCACCTACCTGGCAGTTATTCACATGTTTCTGCCTATTCAAAGTAATAGGTTTGTCAGTTGAGGTGGGCGGGGCTAGCCTCAGGTGGGCGGGATTTGAAAAAAACTGACACTCTGAATGACTCTTCGAATGACTCTTCTGGCTAAAAACTGCAGATTTGAGCATTAAATTCACGAAAACTACAGCATCTTACAGAATAAGGGGCACAGTGCTAGAAACAGCAGGTCTGACACTACCTTGTTCTGTCCTCAGGAAGGGGGGCATAAACTATGTGACAGGTTCTCTTTAAGAGTATGTTCACAAAGCGTATTACGGTGCGTACGCCGGGTATTTTAGAAGTGCGTGCTAGCCAGTCACATCTCTCTCTCGGCGTACAATACGCGCGCATTTTACGCAGGGGGAGACAGACATAATTCATAGCTCTCTATGAGAACCGTAATGAGAACTATTACGTTCTCTCTATGAGAACTACGCCATGTGAACATACCCTTCTCACCATGCTGTTTTACGGAGCCTGCTTTTCACAGTCAACTTTAAGCTCCCACTTCTTGGTCAGACTGTGAGTGGTTCTACAGCAGTGGTATATTACCTCTGCTATTACTAGCTGAGCTTGTTACAGTGACATGAGTAAGGAAAGTTTGCAAACTGCAGAGCAGAGGGTTACAGAGCCATAAAGGGTAAAAGTTTGTCTGTAACATAAGTAAATAAAGCTCCTGTGGTGTTGATAACACTCAACCAGGAATAACGTCACCATAATCAGACAAGGCACCTGGAGCAATGAGAGATGGTCAATAACTAGGGAAACTTGTGTACAAAAGCAGGAGATAAAACCTCTTATATCTCCTTTAAAAAGCAAAAAATCAGAACAGCAATGTATTTGGTAATAGTCTTTATTGACCTTTGCCTACTCTTGTGAATAGCAGACCCAAAGGTCATTATTTGGCCTCTGGCTATCATGACAACCATAGGCACCCTGAGATTTCCTTGCATGGATACCCATGGGTGACAGAGGGAACCCCCTTCCTCTGTTAACAATCTTGATGCCCTGGATGCTATTGACTGCAAATGGCTGGGATCGGAGCTAGCTCTGTTCCTGTCCACTGCAGTGGGAGCTTGGCTGTGTTTTAGACCTGGCTCTTACTGCAGCTGCTGTGGACACAGCCTTTAAGAATGAACCATCCAAGAATCATACATGGTGCCTTGCCTGCTCTCCCAGTGTTTAAAAAATGTTCACAAGTGTGCCGCAGTGGCCGCACTACCGTGCTGACTGGGGTGGACCGCCCACCTCCCTGTCACTGCTAGCTACACAACTGCAGTGCAGGTTTAAGAGGAAAAAAATGAAGTATAGGAGATGTGGGACACAAATCAATTGGTCCTTTGACTGTCCGAAGCTCATTTGACTGTATGACACCCAGATATTTCAGCTGGCAGCCCTAAGTATGAGAGGCAGTGACCGGGCCCTGTGAACTCAGATTGTGAGGTTGAAAGGATAAATCAAAAAGCTGCAGACTAAAAGTACACAGTAGCAAGGTGGCTTAAGCAACACTCTCTGTATTTGATCCTGCCACATACTATTAGGATAGGTCATGTATTTTTGCAGGGGTTATCTATAAGAATTCATTTGGAAATTTCTTCTATTTGTTTTCTGACCCATAGCTGCCAGAATTAATTCACATTCATCTCTAACAATGAAATGGATAACATCCATTGTGCCTCATCTTTATGATCTTTATGACACATATAAACCCTTCAGATGGTAGAAGCCATTCATTTATGAAGGTATATATCGGAGCTTCCATTAGGTCTAATGCTGGATGCTTCTCTCTGAACACTAAACTATATATCAAGCAAATTGCAATTTACAGACCCTTGGGGAATGCTGCTAGCAGTAGTGAATGTGAATTTACAAACAGCTGATAAGGAAAAAAATAAAAAGAAGCAAAAGCTCTGGTGCTTGTTGTCCCTGTTACTGAGCTGAAACCACGGGGGTTTATCCATGGTGATTATTCATCACAAATATATTTCAATCAACTTTTATGTCTCCATTTATCGAGTATTAAATGGCTGTTTCCTGAACTCATGCATGCTCGACCACCATACCATATAACTTAGGGCAACATGTCCCAACTCGCCAACGACAGTTTTTTGGTCTATTTTGCACCCAAACCCCTTTTGACAACATATTATTTTTGTAAATGAACTGTCCTTCATCAAAACTAGGTGCATTATACGCTGGGCACAACACTTTGTAATGCGCCTAAATATGGTGCACTTTTGAGGCGCATTACATATGTTATGCGCCTCCATCGGGCAATGCGCCTTGATAGGCGCATAACATATATTACCAATGATATGCTACCAATGATGTGCGTCTTTTTTGATGCGAAGCGCCTTTTTCGTCGCAATGCGCCTTTTTAGGCGTATTAAGCTTTCTATGCAAGGTATACCTGACGCCAGTTTTTAGAAAATATCAGACTTTCAGGCGCACTTTACACTGATTTAATGCGCCTAAAACTGGCATGGATACGCCACTTTTCGGACATGGCGCCCTTAGTGTGCATGTGCAATCAATCAGTGGTTTCCCCCCAATTCCCTTTAATGAATGCGCAAGTGGTCTTAGGGGTTTCAGCAATCAGAACCCCAGATCTAACAGTTATCAACTAACCAATGTAAAGGTGCTACATGTGACTGGAATACCAATTCAGTCTATGTACCATTGCAGGGGTCGAATAGATCACTGTTTCATTGTTTTGGGTTTCATAAAGTCTTTGTGCCACCCTTCTAGGACTTAAGGTTTCAACCTACGGCTTATGTACTCTAGGGGGTACATGCTATGTCTCCAGGGTTTATTCACACTGTCCTCATGCTGTGCTTGTAAGATGTATAACAGTGTATGAAGATAGCCATATGGGTACCTTCCTGCAATTTATTTTAGTAGGAGGTACATGGCTTGGAAATATTGAGAAATATGGTTTTAGAACATCAAGAGCCCATGTATGAAAAATGTCTAAGCCTACCAGAGGGACCTATTACTGTATTTCAGATTCACTAAGTCTATGAGACAAACCAGTTGACTAATCTCTCAAGACTTAAGGACACTGAGTTTTTAGTGGTCAGTGTGGCCAGACAGTAGACCTGCCCAAGAATAGACTGAACAGGGTGCACTATAGTTAGCTGTCCTTGAGCCAGCTACAATTCTTATTTTCCTATCCAGGCAGAAAGAGTGCTACTTAAAAGGTGATGGGACTTTTATTTAAAGAACATGGCCTGGAGTTGTGTCTACTATGCTCTGGCATAGGGGTCATTTTCTAATCATTAAACAGAGTATCTTGTAACATGCATGTTGCATGTTTGCAGCAAGGTATGAAAGGTAGTGACATAGTGTCCATGAGGACTCATGGAGGAAAAGAGTGTTCCCATACCAACACAGAGTTGATGCTGTGGTAGATGGTAGCCTTCCAGGTACCTGTAGTGGCATGTAGGGTCCTGAAAGTCCCTTTCTTGTAGCTTAAAGTCATTGTATTCACCAAGATTCCTGTCCACAATTTAAAACCACTCAGGAAAGTTATACCACTGCATAATAAAACTTCTTGTTCAACTGCAACATCGATGTCATTCTAGATGGCCCCTCTTACACATGGACCATTACCTATATGCTCCCCTGATATATTTCAATAAATAACATCCTTGAAGAGCCCTGAAACCTTTGCACCAGTAAGGGCACATCTGAGTCTTAGAGGGTATCAAGGAATATTACTTTATCCAAAAATAGCTCTGAAAGAGAGGAAGACTAATTTAGAGTTATCTTCCAAGGCTTTACTTTTTGCATGTGACTTAGTGCATATCTCATATTTTGCTGACCTATTTTTCCCCTCTCTGTTATGGAGAAACAAACAACTCTAAATGAGACAGTCACTTTAAAAATAATAACCATTTCTATGTGAAACAGGAGGTTTCAGACCTCATTAAAAAGACCTTTTAAAGTATATGCGTAAGGCAGGCACACACATAAACTTCAGCCTGGGGGTACCAATATCTTTTTCTTGGTGGGAAATTGCAGTGAAATTGAGAAGATTTATTCACTATTCAATAAAAAATGAGCACAGAATTTAGCATAGGAACTGCTAAATCAAGGGCCGTACCGTCTGAAAAAAATAACTGTACAAAGATGCATTTGAGAAGAAATTACACATTGCAATATCTCCAAGCAATATTATTTCATCCGCAAGTAATTCTCGTTTCTTTTTCTGCCGTGTTAGTGTGGTGACAGTTTTACTTTCAATCTCCATAATATATTTCATCCCAATAACACTGAGAGCTACGGTATATATGCAGATGACAAACCGGTCATTTTAGCATAGAGGATAACATTTAATATGTGCAGTTTATCTCTAAATGGTAATGGATTAAATCTATTCTCTGCCTAATGTTTTCTTATTCCTCTTCAGGACTACACTTATATTATTAGGAAACCTACAGTGATAGAATTTGGAAACTTAATAAAGGACCTGAATACATGCTTAGGTACACGGGGAAAATTTTTGTATTGTCACACAACAAAAAAATCCCAAAGATGCTGAAAGTCTAAGCAAGCACAACCTTTGAATTTTAATCTGATTAGGTGATCACCTGAACCAAATCTTATTTAATGAAGGAAAGTATAAAAAAACACTGCTGTGGTCTTCACAATCCTCTTGCAATAGGACAAGCTGGATGGCAAAACAAGTGCTAGGAATAGGCCAAAAGGAATTTGAATGAAAAAATCATGGTTAACAATTTGTCCTTTTTCTTCACTCCTGTTTTTATCTGTGTTTTTTTCTGTGTAGTCATGTGACTATGGTGAAACCCACTCATATCAATGGGATTTAGAAAAAAATTGGAAGCCTGCATCTTTGTGCATCAACAAAAATTTCTACACACTTTAGGCGACATGTATTAATGGGGCTGCCCCAGTTTTCTGGTGTACTTTGAGCCAAAAAGAATGTATGAACAGGCGCACTCCAAACTTTGGCACGATAAGTGCCTTTGTAATGCGCCAAAGACTCTTTAGACTCAAATACTTTTTAAGGAATAGTTATGTCATAAGGCTCTTTCACATTGGATGAAGATCAGGTATAAACATCAATACATGGATACAATCAGCCAACAAACAAGCACACATTTGTTTGTCGGCTGATCAAGTTGTGTATATTGGCATAAAGACACTTGTTCGTCAGCAGCACATGTCTGTCCTGGGAATGTGCTGCCGACATAATGCACGTAGGGATAAGAAATCACATGACTTATCACTCCCCCATGCAGTGTGCATAAGCCTGTGGGATGGCCTTTAAAGCAAGTGATGAATGACTTTGTGCATTGCTTGTTCCCAGTGATGTAAAAGCATCCTTAAAGTCCTATAGATTACAATATTTTTCTCTGTACTCAAAGTCTTTGCATCAAATTGACATTAGGATTTATTGTATCTTTTTGTTAGGTTGGGTTTGAAATTTTAATACTTCCTTGCTTTATGCTTCATGCTCTTAGTTTTGAACTGTTGACTTACTTTACTCTGTCACTTGTGCTTATCAGCACTAAACGTAACTTTGATAACTGGTTAATCTATATGCACTGAAGTTATATATCATATGTGACCACATAACTAAGTGTTAATAAAAGACTAATTTACAAATAAAAAATAAATTCACTTGTGAGTATAATTCCTGTTGCCTATAACCAGAATTAAAGTATGTCTAGCATTATTTTTTGTTTGATTGCATAAATCAGCAGCACCCAGCAAAAATGAGCATTATTGTCCATGGTTGTATAATTACTCAGCTGATTGTCAAGATGTATGGTTACACTATGGCTTTTGTCCTAGGGACATTCATCTTCTGCTTTGCCTTGGTAATCATCTGTGGCTTTATAATAGTTAAATAAGCACTAACTTTTTAACTAATAAACTTTGCAAAAATTATCAGTACTGGCAAATATAATGAATTTGTATCTTTTTACATCAAGATAGACAAATGTTTCCTTTTTTATTTACTGGGCTCCTTTCCAACTCTTCCCTCCTTACAAACATTATCATTTACCCAGAAAAACCTGATGAGTCTCTGTTGTGTTTACAAGTTGGACTGTTAGCTGACTTAGGGTGTAGATGACATGCTGCCCATAGAAGTCTATAGAGAGGGGAGGGAGTAACTGGAGAGTTACAGAGGCAGAGAGGAACTAGGAGACAGCTACTGCAAGTCTTATATCAGTAGAAAGCTTTATTCACATCATAGGGTAAGTTTACATATGAATGTTACCCTCTATGGGTTCTATACATCAGGATAGTAGCCACCGCTTGTCCATAGCCGGAAATGGATTCAAAATGGTCAGCTAGTGAAAATGTTTGCTCTGGGTTTTTTTTACACAATTTCTTTCTGGGATGAAATGGCATAGAAACAAAGAAAACCAGAGCAAAAGTTTTCTGAATTTCACAAAAGGTAACGTTCATATGTGAACTTACCTTGGTACCACTCAATACTGCTCTATAATGTCCTCTGTGCTGCTGCTACTTCTGAGGGTGTGCTATGTGTATATATATATATATATATATATAATAAATATGTATAATATATATAAATATATATAATATATAATATATTATATATATATATATATATATAATATTATAAATATATATATATATAATATATATAATATATAATTGTATCGCCTCACTCACGCTTGGACGCCCTCCGGGACCGTTCTGGGGGTTACTTGGCTCCTGGATCACCGCCTGGGTAAGCAGAATGGCACAAACTTACTCCAACTCCAAGGAAGCAGTGTTACACTGGCCTCAACCAGCTTTATTAGGGCACCACAGAAACAAACAATACAAACAAAACCCTCAGGCCGTCTGGCCGCTGACTACACAAGTTAGTCCCTCTCTATATGTGGCCTGGACCTATCGTCCAGTACCACCAAAGCACCCTTAAGGTCTCACCAAAGGGCATAGGCTTCCCTCAGCCTCTTGGAGGCCAGAGCTCTCTCCTTAGCTCTGCTGCTCCAACATCCAGGTAACAGACCACGCCCCCCGATCACCTGTAGTAGGAGGCCTCTTATAGCCCTACAGGGATTAACCCAAAACCTGGCTGGAATGTGGGGACGGCCTCCCACCCAACGCTAATGACCGTCCCGGAAAGGAGACCCATACCTGGCTGCGAGGCAGTCCATTCTAAGCTACCTGTGTTCAGCAACTTAAATTGTTACTGACACCAGCAAGGTCTCTTTCCCCCCACCGAACCTAGACATTTGTGTGGCACGTTTGCAGCAGGTACCCTTGCTGAATTCCACCTAGTGGCAGAGACCTGTAACTGCACACGGTCACTAGGCCACATATCCTCCCCCTTTTGATAAAGACCCGTAGGTCTTTTCACCTGTGTCATCACCCTGCCCCGGGATCAAAGCTCCTACTTTGGGCAACATCTTCCCTAATTTCTTCAGGGGCAGAGACAAAATTGTCCACACTCAACTCAGTTGTGGGCTCACACAACCATGCACTCAAAAACACACGTTGGGCAACCAACCGTTTACTGCCACTTACTATAGTGTTCACAAACCCATGCATGCTCTGCTACACGGATGTTACCACCTTTTCACCTGCATGCTGACCTTCATAGGGTTACTAGTGAAAATCCCAATACCAGCACTATCCGGCCTTGTAGTCTTCTTCCATATTTCTTTGACTCCAAATCTGTCCTTCAAACCGCACATCCAAACCCTCACCTCTGCCTGTCACCTCCACCTAAAAAGTATTTCCCCGAATTCCGCTCATTTCTTAACTCTGAAAGCACAAAAAATGCTGGTCCCATGCCCTCGTCATCTCACGCCTCGACTACTGCAACATCCTCCTCTGTGGCCTCCCAGCTAGCACCCCCTCGCTCCCCTCCAAACCATCCTTAACTCTTGCTGCCCGTTCTGATTACACCTCCTCCTCGCTACTCCCCCTGCCTCTCCCCTCTGCCGATCCCTTCACTGGCTACCTAATTGCCCAGCGAATCCAGTTCAAGCTAGCAACTTTGACCTACAAGGCTCTACATAACCTCTTCCCCTTCCATATATCTCTGCCTTAATCTCTAAATACCTCCCCTCACGCAACCTCCCGTCCTCACAGACCTTTCTCCTCTGCTCTCCTCTTATCACCTCCTCACATAACCGTCTCCAAGACTTCTCTCGTGCTTCCCCCACACTTTGGAACTCACTGCCCCAACACCTCAGACTCTCCCCCTCTCTCACCAGCTTCAAACGTAATCCTGAAAACCTAACCTCTTCAGGATTGCCTACAACCAACATTAACCGCGTTGCACTCCTCCGTCCCACAAACATGTCTGCCCCTCACCTTCTGTCTCTTCACCCCTTCCCTGTAGATTGTATAAGCCCTCACGGGCAGGACCTCTCTCCCTCTGTACCAGTTGTTAGTCACTTATTGTCACTTTGTAAATTGTCTGACCAATGTATATTTATGTACCGCCTGAAATGTACAGCGCCCTGGAATCAAGGGCGCTCCAAAATAAACGATAATAATAATAATATAATAATAATAATAATACCCAGGCTACCCGGGTTTTGTGTCCACTCTGTAATACACTGCTCAGGGCTGCACACAGAATCTGCCTCAGCACACGTTTTATTTACAAACGAATTGTGATCACTCTCTGAGGTCTCATTCATGCAGGCATATACTGCACTGGGGTCTGGACACACACTCATTAAACTCGTCTCCTCACACCTTGTAGGAGCGCAAACAACCCCCATGCATTCTCCTGTTTCCTTCAGGCCGCACACTGAAACAAGGAGGCTCCTCTTCGGGACCAACCGCAGTCACACAGAAACTAGTGGCTATCAAGCACTGGGCATGCATTACCTGCAACTTGCAGGCTACACTCAGGTACATACAGTTCGCTGGGGGTCACTTGTAGACACAATTTATGAACTGGACCACCAGACACTTTGCACACATCTGCCGGGCACTCATATTCATAACGTTCCACAACAAGAGGGGCAGAGGATACCTTGTTTGCTATGGGCAACGACACTAGCTCCACTTTGAGCCAGTAGTTACTTGTTCACACACAGTGCAGTAGCAGTAGCTACTTTGGTGATGCCGCTAAACCTCCCCTGCACAGACTGTGTGACATCACACTACCGTTACAACACATTTTCTTCTCAATGTTAACATTGTCAACTGCCACATTATTCCTAATACAGTTTGTTTAATAGAGTCACTATTCCCCCACAGGTAAAAGCAGCATGGGGGAAAACTGAGTACACATTCCCAGAGTCCTGCTGCTCTCAGCACTTTTTTAACCTGCTCAGGCATCATGTCTGGGCCTCTGGCATGCTCCACCCTGGTTGTCACACAACCCATGCCTGGCAGTCCCAACACCGGTTGTCACCCGCAATACACCCCACTGGAGCAGTCTTACCGGGTCCGTGATGGGTGCGCACACCGGGTATGGCCTCTGGGAGCAGTCTGGACTTCTCCTGCTGACGGTTCATGTCAGCCATTGGTGGGGCTCCACCCAACTGGAGCTCCAGGGCTCGCAGCTGCCTCCTTCGAAAGGGCAGTCTGGAGCACATCCTGCTGCTCTGTGACATCTCTGACACAGCTAGGAATAGAAGAATGCGGACGGCAGCACCAGATGGATTAAAACAGGAACTCTATTCCACAAGGAGTTCAAAATGCAACGTTTCAGCCATCATGTTATGGCCTTTCTCAAGCAGCACTGCTTGAGAAAGGCCATAACAATGATGGCTGAAACGTTGCATTTTTGTACTCCTTGTGAATAAAGAGTTTCCTGTTTTTAATCCATCGGGTGCTGCCGTCCGCATTCTTCTATTACTGGCTATCCTGTTGGTGTGTTTAAGGCTTACACAACCAGTGGACTGGCTTATGCATGGATCTTGGATATTTACCTGTTGTGGAGAATTGGTGCTGTTCTCATTTCCCGTTGGATTTCTATCTCTGACACAGCTCTCTCTGCTGACCGGTGAAAGTGGACTCCTGCTGATCCAGTTGGTATGCCCGTGGCAACGGCAGCATGCAGGTCCCGCAGTAATGCAGTCTCTACAGACGTGGACCTCTTCTTGGATGGACGACTAGGCCTCCTGGCCACAGAACATCTGCTCCAGCAGTCATCAAGTTTATCGCCCTTGGCAACAGCTGTATCCGTACATCTCAGCAGCTCCACCTAGTCTGGAGTTATTCCCACCTGGTGAGGAACACCTGGCTTTGAAGGTTTCTTAGAAGGGGTGCTCTGGCCTTTTTTTGCACCAGCCTTTTCCACAGACCCTCCGAGGGGCTGTTTTGCCTTCCGCTCTTGTATGGCCTCCCTATATGACCTTATAGCCGCAGCACAGGCCTGATGCTGCTGAGAATTAACTGGAAGTTTGGCCATATATTCAGTCATCAGGGCAATTGCAGAAAACTTAATAAGCTCTCCCATGGTCCCAAAAAATGTTCCAGGCAGTCACAGTCTCGTGTAAGCTCTGCTACACAAAACAGGCCTCTGGCCCTTTTAAACAGTGTTTGCAACAGTCATTTTGCACATTCACCTGTGCCAATAATGTGCCAACCAGGTCTAGTCGGTGCCAATTATGCCCACGGCATCCTCCACAATATGTAGCTCCTCACTCACGCTTGGACACCTTCCGGGACCGTCCTGGGGGTTACTTGGCTCCTGGATCGCCGCCTGGGTAAGCGGAATGGCACAAACTTACTCCAACTCCAAGGAAGCGGTGTTAAACTGGCCTCAACCAGCTTTACTAGGGCACAACAGAAACAAACAATACAAACAAAACCCTCAGGCCGTCTGGCCGCTGACTACACAAGTTAGTCCCTCTCTATATGTGGCCTGGAGCTAGCGTCCAGTACCACCAA
Organism: Phyllomedusa bahiana; assembly: GCA_025379985.1. Lineage (NCBI taxonomy): Eukaryota > Metazoa > Chordata > Amphibia > Anura > Hylidae > Phyllomedusa > Phyllomedusa bahiana. The sequence continues at coordinate 119,667 of JAODAL010004698.1, read as the reverse complement.
AGCACCTCAGGTCTCACCAAAGGGCATAGGCTTCCCTCAGCCTCTTGGGGGCCAGAGCTCTCTCCTTAGCTCTGCTGCTCCAACATCCAGGTAACAGACCACACCCCCCGATCACTTGTAGTAGGAGGCCTCTTATAGCCCTACAGGGATTAGCCCAAAACCTGGCCTGGAACATGGGGGCGGCCTCCCACCCAACGCTACGACCGTCCCGGGTAAGGAGACCCATACCTGGCTTTGAGGCAGCCATTCTAGCTACCTGTGTCAGCAACTTATTGTTTACTGACACCAGCAAGTCTCTTTCTCCCACCGAACCCAGACATTCGGTGGCACGTTTGCAGCAGGTACCCCTGCTGAATTCCACCTAGTGGCAGAGACCGTAACTGCACCACGGTCACTAGGCCACAATATAATGTATAAATGTATATACATACATATATATATATTATATTATATATGTATTATATATATATATATATATATTATATATATATATTTATATATATATATATATATATTATATATATACAAATATATGCAGAATCTTCTCTTTTGTTTATTTGCTATTTATAGGAGACATCATAGCAGCTAGTCTCCATCCACTAGTTCAGGGACAATTGAAAATCAGAGTGGAGCTTGCAGAGGAAAAACTATATACCCAGAATAGTGCTCCACATATACGCACACAGCAGCATATCCTAAATTGTTACTTGTAAATTCATGTACAGTTAAAAAATAACTTCATCTTAAAGCATAAACTACCGTCTGTCTCAACTCAATGAAACAGGATCCAGAAAAAGAATCATTTAACATAGAGCGCAAGGCAGATAATGTCTGGAGGTCACCATCTGAGGAAGGCAAGCATGGAAAACAGATGAAATCTCTTCTTGGGACTCTAGTTAAGTAAATATTGTAGAAGGAAGTGTGATAACTGTACTTTTTGGCCAACCTTGTAACATCCTTTGGTTAATTTCCTAATCATTTTCAAGAACAAAATATAAAGGATTTTTTGTGAATTAAGATTTTAAAAATCTAGAACCCTTTATGAGCAAAAATATCCCGAATCATAACAGTCACATGCATTTTCCATTTTTGATTATGCAGGGATTGAATGGTTATAATTATTTATAATAAAACCTCTCCAAAAGACCATTTCTTTGAGAAGATAATTCCTAGTCTATGGGCCTCATGTAGATAACTGTCTAGGTGTAAGACTTTCTTTGTTGCCCATAGCAACCAATCACGGCTCCCCTTTCTTTTCATACCGTGCTCTCAAAAAAAGAAAGAGGAACATTGATTGGTTGCTATGGGCAACAAAGAAAGTCTTACACCTAGACAGTTTTCATACATAAGGCCCTATGTTTTTCTGTGGAGGATTTTCAGTGCCTCAATATTCTTTGCATACTGGACAGCTTTAAGAGGAAAACCCCTCAAGAAGACTTATTAATAGAATTTTTTTTTTTTTTATTTTTTTTTCCAATTTCGGATTGGTCATCTCAAAGAGGTTTCATTGCATTTGCAAATTTTCCAAGCCATCCTTTTTTTTTTTATGAAGTGTAAAATTTATTAAAATTAGTAATATTAAGATAACAGAGAATTTAAATATTTTTAATAAAATTGGAAGCTTTATCATTTTAGTGACATAAAGTACAGAATCATTTATTAGTAATATAGTAAAACTATTTTTATTACTATATTTTATGTCCATTTTTCAGTACTCAGTGTGCAGTTTTCAGTATTCTATTTTTACTACTTTTTTTCATGAAGTAAAGTCTTTGGGATGCTATAAATTTGTATTTACAGTGCAATTTCTCTTTGTACGTGAAGCTATCACAGCAGCCCAAGTTACAGGGCAGCATTTCGCTTAGCCTAGTATGACCCAACAATGCTCTCTACCAGTGATCACTGAGTTCTACAAGTCCGGACAATGACAACTCCTGTTTTTTAAAGGCTGCAAGACAGCTTTTATTTAGTACTGAACATATTGCATTCAAAAAGGTAGAATCATACATGCCTTTTCTTCAAAACCTCCAGAAACCACTGATCACTGGATCTGGTGCATACACAGTAACATAGTAGTTAAGGTTAGAAAAATACAAAGCAGAATTTATTTTAGGCACAGTAAAAATGCAAATTGAAAGGGGGATGTGAAGGGGAAAAAAATATCTCTAAAAACACCTAATGAAAATATGGTAAATACATTAAACTAACTCCCATCAATACATTGAATAAATTATTATTTAATCAACTTGGCCTAATCTTTTCCCAGATTAACTGCAAATAGATTCTAGAAAAAAATAGACAAAGAAAACAGAATCTTAAGCAATGTTTAAACAAGCCATACAAGTTAAAAAAAGGATTTCATCAGGTTACATTTCAATCAATTTTAATTAAACTCCAGGAAAAGAGCTTTTTTCTCTAAGAGCAAGTATGAAAAGCCTCATAAAATCACTGAATGCAGATTTATAATTAACATTTTTGGACATCCACTGACACCATCAAAAAGTCTTCAAGATAAAATGATTTTTTCTACTCATATCAAATGTCTTTAAAATATTTGCTGCCAATAATATGTCTCTTGGTTATTTTCAAGTTTTCTGTCTAAAAAAACCTGTAATATGGAGATTACCACAAAGTGAAATTACAATATACATAGCAATGGCCATTAAGGGGTCAACTGGAAGAAAGTTAGAGGCCTATCTAGTGGTCTGCTGTGGTGTCCTTAGTAGTTTTAATTCTTTGATTCTTATGCTCCCATAGTTGTCCCTCCTTTGATTAAAAATTGACTCATGATTGACTGTGTCTTTTTTTTTTTTTTTTAACAGCAATAAAGTTTATTGATTGATTTGAGAAGAACAATACAGGAACACATTATAATCAAGTACATTTGATTTGCTTAAGGTAAAAAAAACAAGGGGGGGGAAAAAAAACAAAACAAAAAAATCATATGCCTGTTACCCCCGATATATTTAAATTGCTTACTTTAAAGAATGTAAAAAAACAGGGGACTAAAATTAACCTTTATTTTTTCTATGAAGAAATACCCCCATTTTCCCGTTTCCCATTAGGTAATCAAAAAAAATAGTCCCCAAAATTACGTCTATTTGTCTTTTAAATTCAGGAGTTTGAGTTTAAAGAAAGTTTTTGGATTGAAAACCAGGGGAAACCACTTATCTCTGATTTTTTTTCGATTAAATGAGGGGGGGTTATTGGTGGATCTCCAATGACCTGTTTGTTTTTTAGGTTTAAACCTCTTAAAATCTTTGGAAAATAGAGGGTGTTTTAAAAGGGTAAGCAAAAAAACGTTTCTAGTTGCGTTTAAAAGAGTGTGATATTTGGGTTTTGGGAAAAGGGGTTTGGGTTTTGTCCTAAATATTTAAATTTTTGATGTTAGCCCAGGATTAATTGTTTATTCCTTTTAAAGAGTTCCCTAGTAATTTTTAAAGGGATCTCCCCAAAAAAAGGGGGTTTTACTAAGGGGGAAAGCCCCAACCCATGTAAAGTGGGGGTTTCCTTTCTCCCACACCCTTCCCCTGCAAAAATTGTGAGGGAGGCCCATTGCTGTGTCCCTAACCTTTTTGGAGTCAATGTACCATCGCAAATTAATTTTTCTGGGAAAATTTTCTAGATGATTAATAAAACTTAAAAAATTTTAGTTGGTATATTAGCGCTTTAACCCCAGTCTCTAAAAGTGAATAAAAAAGTCCCAGTCCCCTTCCCATTAATAGATATGTAGGTTTAACATCGGTATAAACATTGTTAGTTTTTGGTAAGAGACGAGAGCCCTTTAAGGGCCTTGGCTTTTTTTCAGTAAAAAATTAGAAAAGGGTTTGGGGGGTGGGTGGGGTTTGTGATGGCCTTTTGGGGGTTTGGATCCAGTGTTTTTGTTGGGGGTTTAGGAAGAATTGAGGGTTGGGGGATTGATTTACTGTAGGGACTATCTCCCTAAAAGGTTTTGGGAATGCCCTTCAGGGGAATCTTCTCCAATTTTTTTCGTACTCCCTTGGGGCTTTTCCAACTCGCGATGGGAAAATTTCTGGGGACTTTAAAACTTGCGCGTGACAGGGGGAAAGGGGTTATTTTTTGGTGGTTTTCCCCGGGTTTAGCCCACTTTGCTTTGGGGCCGGGGTTTTATTGCGTGAGTAGAGACAATAGGCTATAAGTTTTTGGTAAATCCCCCAAGTAGCTTCGTATTAGTTTGGCCCTTTAAAACGACCCTTATATTTATAAAATTTGCTTTCTATACAGGTCCAGTGTGGCTATCTGGCTTTTTCCCCAAAAATTTTTAAAGGGGTTCGGGAATTGGGGCCCAAGTTTTACTGGTTGGGTTTTAGGTCGGGCGGGGACCGCCGTGGGGTGTTTTTCTATTTTAAAAATATTTTTTCTTTTGAATCTGGGTTCTTAGAGCCCCATATGAATTGAAAATAGGGGCGTTGGAGAGAGGCAATTAGGGGGGCTTGGGAACAAATAAGGAAGAAAACCAAGCCTCATAAAAAAAATTTAGGGAGAAGGAGCTTTTTGGGGAAAGGGTTTGATACTTTGCCTTCCATGATAAAATGTGTTTTTTTAAAGTCGCCAATTTCTTTAAAATGGAGGATAAAAACATCTTCCAGGTTTTTTGTTTTGTGTCTTTCAATATTTGGGTAAATTATTGATTCCTAAGTAGGAAATTTTATTTTTTCCCCCAAATAAAGTTCCCCCCCAAAAGTTGTGTTTTTTAGGTTTCCCTGGCAGTTGGGGGGTGGGAAGTGTGGATTTGGTAATGTTAAAGGGGTTGTCTGGGCTAAAAAGATTAGCTTTCAAATTTTTGGGAACACAAAAAAAAAGGGACTTTTTTCCAAATTTTTTTGCATTGTTCCTTGTTTTCCCAAAAGGGATACAAGTGAATTTATTACCTCTGGGCTATTTCATTCCTCATTTTAAACCGACCTGTAAACAAATCCCCTGGGGCTGTTTGTTCAATAAAGATAACAGAGATTGAGTCATCACAAAAGGTCAGCAGTGTCATTTCGTGCCCCTGGGGTTTGCCAGACAGTAAAAAAGCTTTTTTTTCTCAAGTAAACAGCTTGAAATTAGGGTTTTTGGGTTTTGGGGATAAAGATAAAAAGTTTTTTGAGTAGTTTGAGAAGCTAATCTAATCTAATTGCATTAAAAGCACAACAACCCTGTACAAGCATGGAGCTTATGCAAATTATTTATGAACCAGGAAGTGACAGAGAAAATTTTTTTTTCATGCATTTTTAAAAACCCTGTGGGGAGAAAAACCCCTTTAAGCTTATTTTTGGATATTGCGGAATTTTTTTAAAAAAAGTAAGGAGAGAGGTATAGACGTTTTGGTTTTGGCAAAAAAAGAGTATGGGGGTCCGCATAAAAAAATTACTTTGTGGGTTGTTTTTTTAAACAAAATTTTCCTTGTATAAAGAGGAGTTTTTCTGATTTTTTTTTCCCTTTTGTGGGTTAAGCGCACAAATGTAAGGAGGGGGGAAAAAGGGGGCAACCCTTGTCTAGTCCCCGGGGAAAATTTTTTAAAACAAATTCGTTTAAAAATTTCCAGAGGAAAAAGACTTTAGCAGAGGGGAAAAGAGTTTTGGTTTATTTTTGCCTGAAAAAATAGGGTCCGGAAAAGCCAAACTTTAGCAAGCCCCTCTCCATGAAAGCCCCAAAGTTAATTTGTCGAAGGCTTTTTGCCATCAAAAAGTTTAGGGGGGCCCCCGGGTTTTTTTTTTGCTTGTTTTAAATTTGAAAAAGGGCCCTATGACACGTGGGTTTTGCCGTCTCTAGTTTGTTGTTTTTTTAAAAAAAACCCCCCCTGATCTTTGTTTATCGAGAAGGGAGAACCTCACAAAATTCTATTAGTTTGGATTTTAGAGTAAATTTTTTTGGGGGTTCCGAATTAATGGGGAAATTTGGTCTTTTAATTAGTACCTGTTTCTTTTGGGTTTTTCCGGGTTTTGGGGATTAGTTAAAATTTGGGGTTTTTTAAAGGGCATTTTGGGGGGGGTCCCTTTTTTACGGATAAAAATTAAAGAGTGAATCATGGTGGGGTTTAGGGAGTGTTGAAGATTTTAAAAATATTCTTTTTGTGAGACCATCTGGCCCGGGGATTTTTTACATTTTGCTGTGGGAAATTGTTGTTTCAATTTCAAAAAGCGTTGTTTAGGGAGGCAAAGGGGGATGATAATTTTTTCTTTCTGTTGGGTGAAGGGAGAGAGATCTCTTTAAAAGTGGGGTTATCTTTTTGTCTTCTTTTTTTCACTGGTAGGGGGGGTTGGGCCCCTTTTTTAAAGTTGTTTTAAATGAGCTTTTAGTAAGTCGAAAATTATTGGATATTTGTGGGGGATCAAGTTTTTGCCTTTTTTAAGGGAGGTAAAAAATTGGGATTCTAGTTCTTGCTTGGAGTTTTTCACTCCCCCTTTGCCAATAACTTATTTGGGGTCGGTCCCATTGTAAATTTAAAATTCCAGGTACCTATTTAATTGGTTCTCATTTTGTTGTATTTGGGAAGGTTGCTTAGTTGTTGTTAAATTTGGTCGCTTTTCTTGGGGGGTTTGGGATGGGTTTGCTTTAAATGAGGTCTAAGGTTTTAATATTTTCTAATACCCCGTTAAGTTGTTTATCCCCGGGAAATTTTTTTTCCCTCCTTAGAGATGGAAATAAAAAAGCCCCCAAAATGTATGTTTTTGTGTGGGGCACCAAGTTATTTCTTTGATGGTGAAAAAGGGACTTTAAATTTTAAAAATTTCCCCCTTTAAGCCCCTTTTCTATTTCCTTTTTCGATTTTGGGTTTGTTTTAAAGTAAAAAATTGTTCAATCGCCGGGGGGGTTGGGAAAGGGAGTAGAAATATTGTCTTTAGTAGTTTGAAAAATGGGGCAGGGTTTGGGGACCATGTTGGGGAACCTTTATGTGAATGAGAAAACTGATAAAAAGTCTGTCTTTGGGACAAAAAAAGTAGCCCAGTCTGGGCGGGGGAGTCTTTGGCCCCGGGAGTAGTGAGAAAAATCTAGGTCTTTTAGGTTGGGCATAGCCCCATGGGTCTTGAAAATTTTTTCTTTAGTATAAAGGTTTTTTTTTCAGTTCGGGGGGAAACCCTAGAGCTTTTTGTTTGATCTGTTTGTTAAATTTATAAATTGACGACATTGTGTCCCCAACACATCAAAAGATTCCCCCTAGAACTTTTTTGGTTTTTGAGTTTATTTTTTGAGAAAATAAAGAAAACCTGGTGGTTTTGGGGGCATCCCAATGCCACCAAAGTATAAGCGACTTTGGGTTGGGGTACATTTTTAAAATTTAACGTATGGGCCCTTTGGGGGTCTAGGGAACGTTTGGGTTTAAAAATTGGAAGGTTTATAGTATCTTTAAAAAACAAGAAATCCACATTGTTGGGTTTTCTAGCGCTGAGTAAAAAAACCCCCCCGGGGGAAACTTTTTGTCCCCTTAAAACCCTGAATAGATCTTTTTGTTTTTAAATGGGGTTTCTGTAGGCACCCCAATCTGCAAGGGGACCTCAAAAATCCTTTCCACAAAAGCAAAAGTTTACATGGGGGTTTTTAAACCTTTTAAACATTAAGTGATAAGAACTTAATCCCATGGTGACCGGTGAAGCGGTTAGTTGGAAGAGTATGATATCAATATTCCCTTCAAGGGGTTTGAATACATGGTTGCTGGTTCTATATAATTAGGGCATAGGAATTTTTTTAAAAAACGGGAAAGTTATAAAGGTAGACAGAAAATTAGGGCCCCTAACAAGTGAAAAACCGTAAATGAACAAGTACCCTCCAGCGGGGCTGGAAAAAAGGTGGAGGGAAAAAGTCCGTTCCCTAAAAACCTTTCCAAAGTGGTAAATTTAACCGGGTTTTGGCACAGAAGTTATAAAGGGTCCTTTAAAAAGCATTTTTAAAGAAAAAACTCGAGGACCCAAAAAAAAAATTTATTTTTTTTGTCCCCCTATGCGGGCTTAGAATCTATCCCACTTTTTTGGCCCAGAGTGGGGGAATTGCCTCTGGCCTAGAAGGCCCCTTCCTTGTGGGGGAATTGGTTGGAGTGGATAAAAGGGGTTAAAAGATAGGAAAATTTCCCTTTAAATAGTGCGGGGAGAGTAAAAGTGAATGTGGTGTTTGTCTTTTTTTTTATGTTAATTTCACCGGGAACCCCCCATTTTTAGTGATGTTGGGGGTTTTGGGTTTGGTGAAGGGCCCCAAAAACTTTTTCCCGTTTTGAGGGGGTCCCTGCTGAGGGATCCGGGGAAGATCAAAGGGTTTGTGAATCGGTTGGTGGGTTGGTTTTTGGTCCTCTCATTGCCAAAAAAAATTGGCCCTTGTTTTTAAAAAAAAATGGACTTGGGGGAAAACGTCTTTTTGGGAAAGATGTTGGGAGATGTTTCGGTTTTGGGGAGGGGGATGTATTTGTCAACCTTAAGCTTTTTTTGGGGAGGCTTTCGGCAAGAAAAAAATGCCTTGAGGTCTGTCAAGAAGGGAAAAAATTTGCTTTGGATTAACTGCTTCAGGGACCCCTTAATTCGAAATGTTTTTCCCCCTGGACCTGTCTTTAGGCCCGGATTTTTGGGAGAGCCTTTGTCCTTTCTTCAAGCTCTGCATTAAAAATTCGTTAGAAAAGTTGGGTGTTGTGGAAAATTCCTCCTTTTTTTTTCTCAACTTTGGTCTGTTTTTTGTAAAAAATTGGGGGGTATGTTGACTTTTGGTCAAACCAAAATTTTGTTTTTGCCCCTATGTAGTGTTCTCAAAGGAGGTGAAGAGTTTTTTGAAAAAACAGATTTGTTAAAGGAGCCGGGGGTCTGTTCGGCTTGAGGGTTCCTTTTATCCTTGATTCCGATTTGGGGGCTTGATGTTTAGTTGGGAAAAGGGGTTTTGTTCTTCAGGGTTTTTTGAAGTGGAGGGGGATTGTTGGAAAAAAATTGGGTGAGTTTTGCAGGTTTAACTGTTTGTGTTTTCTTTGCGGCGCTTCTCATTCTTCTCTGTGTTCGGAACGACATATGTGGAGTATGTTGAAGTGAGTTGGAGGATTTTTTTTTTTTTTTCTTCTCTTTCCTTTTTCCCCTTTGGTTTCCCTCTTTCGGTTGGGTGGGGGGTTAATTGATTTCACCGAATTTTAGTTTGGGATTATGTGAAGAAAAGGGGCCCCTTGTAGCCCAAAAATTCCCGCAAAGAGTTTGAAATCATTTTAAAAAGGTTTTTTTTTTTCTGCTGTTACCTTTAGTGTTGAAGTAAAGACGATTGGGAATTTGTGCAGGGTTTGCTTTTTGGAGTTGCAGGGGGGTTTATGCGGTTATGAGCCCGAAGTACTTTTTTTCAAATGTCTTTGAAGTTGTGAGGTGTTGATTAGGAGGAGTTTATTGGGTAGCACAAGAAAGTTCCCCCGAGTGAAGGGGAAAGGTGCGTGTATAGGGGGTTTCCCTTTGTGCAGCATGGCAAAGGATGTCAGGTTAGGTATGTTACCTTAAAGGGTTTCTTGGAATAGTATGGGATTATATCACAGAGTTACCATAGGATTCGGTGAGACAATACTATCTTTGTTTTCAGGGGTAAGAATGTCCTGAGATTAGTAAGTGACAAGTTATGCCAGTTTGTGTGAGAGGCTGGGTTGTCACAGAGAAGGGAAGGTAGTGTAATTTTATTTTATTCTCCTTCTATCTGTAATTTGGTGAGACCAGATCCATCCACCAGTTTAGGCTATATAATTACGGCCTGCAGAGAGTCCAATATCTGTCACTGTGGGCTCATAGAGAAATGGCTCCAAATGCTGCGCTAGGGATAAGCGGCAGGGGTTTAGGGGTTCAGGAAATAGGGTCCCGACTTCCGTGGGTTTTCCCCAAAAAATCCCAGAATGCGAATTACAGGCGCAGCTGACAGTGTTTATTGCTTAAAAATTTTCTCAGGGGCCCAAGCTGAGGGTTTTGGGATTAATTTAAATTGGGTCCCCCCGCTCTCAGGAAAGCCTCGATGACCAAAAAGGTTTTACAAGCGCCGTTACCTGCAGTGGGCACAGAGCCCGATGAGTCGTCAGTCTATGCGGCAGGCACTGGACGCTGAGGGGTTTCCGGGTGTCCCCCGTTAAGGGGGTTTTTTTCCGGGTTTACCGCGGTCTTTACCTCCGGCAGTAGGTTGGAGTCCGTCGGGGGGGGCAGGAGAGGGGGCCCTTTAAAATTTGGGCCAGTGTCCCCTTTGCAGAAGGAGGGCCCCTTTAACCCCTCCAAGCTCCCCCGCCGGGGGGCGTGGGAGGGTGCAGCTGGTCTCAAAATGATCTGTGTAACGAGTGGAGGACAATGAGATGGTCCAGTGGGTTATTTGGGTGACTTGGAGGTTTAGGTGAGCCCGGGGTTTTCAAATCCTAAAGTAGGGGCCCCTCTCAAAGTGCTTTCCCCTCCATCCCGGGAGGCCAGCCCCCAAACTAAAGCCAGTCTTAATAGGGAGGGCAAGTGAGACAATTTTTTATGCACCTTCACCACCTGGCGTTGTCCACCAATAACTTACCTACAGCCATTCCTAGACACTATCAGCAGCAATACATAGGAACTTAAACACATCACAAGGTGTACCTCCTCCTACCACCAGAGCACATTTGCTAGAACATGTAGGATGAAGGAACTGGTTACTATTGACAACAGTAAGAATTTGGGAAAAAATTTTGCCTTTTTGCTAAAAAAAGCTGAAGATTTTGCCCAATGAAATAATAAAAACCTAATTGTTTAAAAAAACCCCTTTCCCTATTTTGTCCTCCCTTCCTTTTCCCGTTTTAACCCCTTGTCTGTGCCCGTAATTTTGTTAACCCTTTCTTTTAAGGGGGTTTAAAAAGGGTTTTTGGGTTTTTGGGGGGAGGTTTTTGAAACTCTACGCATTTCCTCCTTCCTGGGGTTTACACTTTTCTAACCCGCTTTCAAATTTTAATAAAAAATTTTATTGGGAACCTTTTTTTGTCCTTCGATAACATAAAAGTTTTAATAGGTACAGGAAATGTGATTTTATTTATTACCCAGGATTGGAACCTCTATTTTCCTGTCTGCACTGTTCAGTAGAAGAAATTTGTTTGTTGGAATTTCTTGTTTTTTACCCCTATGGAAAACGGGCGCCCCCTTGAACAAAAAGGGTCCAACCTTTAAAAAATTTATTTTAAAAAACATGGGTGATAAATATTTGTCACAAATACATTTGATCTTCATTAGTTACTTTTAAACAGCTATCTAATGGATATACTATTTTATTGGGCAATGCTTTCTTGGGATGTTTTTCCCCAAAACCCCCGTCAAAGTCTTAAACAGGGGGGTATGCTGGGCCAAATTTTTAAAAAGTCTGCAGCCGTAACCTGGCCCGTTTCTGGCAATTTTTGCTCTTCCAGGCAGACTCCCAGTGGGGGCCCCCACCAAAAAGGCAAGTTTTTCTCAATTGGATGCCCGTCCCCTTTTAAAAACCTGCCCCACTACAAACTTCGTTTGCCCTGGTTGAGCATCCCTGGCAGCATGAAATAGTTTTATCATTTTAAACATTCCTTCTAAACCCCATTAGCCCAAAGGGTTTTGGGAGAGGCCCAGAAGTTGCTGGAAGTTGCATCACAATGCAAGCGGTGTGATGATGTCATGGGCGCAATTTAGAAGAGAAAAGCAGTCCGCAAGGGAACAGAGAGAGGTGAGTTCTATTTTTTTTTATTTTGAATACCTAGCTACCATGGGGGCGCCTAATAATGACCACGGGGGGGGCATCTGTTAAAAATAATGGGGGGGACTTATAGCCCCCAACTATTGGGGGGAGGCCCTTTTTCCCCTACCCACTGAGGGGACACTTATATTTCCTACCCATGGGGGCCCTCTAAAATTTTTTTAATTGAGGGGGGGACCTTTAACCCACATATGGGGGGTCTATATCCCTCATATAATAAAATTTTTAAATTTGCCAAAAAAAAAATTTTTTTTTAATTCTCCGATATGGGAAATTTCTCTTTTGTTAAAATTTTTTTTAAATTTATTCCCCCCCCCCGGTGTAATTTACCCCAAATTTTTTTAAAACTCCATTTTTTAATTTTAAATTTTAAAAATAATAATAATAATTAATTTAAAAATAATTTTTTTTATCCAAAATATCATTGCTGAAAAGCATTTAAAATTGTAGTTTTTATTATTTTTTCCCCCTATTTGCTAACAGTTTTCTTGCCCCGAAATTCCCCTTCGGGGTAATGAGGAGCAGCTTGGGCCCTTTAGGCTTTGCGCAACCCCGTGCAACGTTTGGGGTTAGAACACAAACCTTCTTTAAGCGCCCGAACGGGGGGGGGTGGTCTTTGCCCTGAAATTTTTTGTGTTTTTAAAAAATTTTCCCAAAGTATAAAAAATTCAATATTATAAAACAATATAAGACACACTTTTAGGAGTATAAAACTCTGGTGTTTACTTATTGAACCAAAGTATAAAAAAAAGAAAGCAATAACTATATATAAAACTTTCAAGTTTCGCTTGCCCCCTATTTGCCCTTGTTTTATAGTAATCTAACCACTACCTACTTACTAAAAAGGGGGCCTATTAAATTTCTTTACTACTGTGGGGAGCTATAAGGGTTATCTACCTAAAAGGGGGCCCTTTTTCCCAGTATACCTTCCCCAACCCGTTTTAAAGGGGCCCTTTTCACTTAACTTTCCAACTGGGGGGGGACCTATATACCTACCTAAAATATTGAGTAGGCCCTTTTAATACCTACTTTAAAGGGGGCTTTTCAACCCACCTAAAAGGGGGTCTTTAAAGAACCTGCCTTCCTACCTAAAAGGGAGCCTTTCATGGAAAACTGGGGAAAGCCCCATCAGCAATATTTTACTGTGCAAAATTTTAACACAGAGGGCCCTTTCCCGGGTGTTTTAGGACTCTAGCTTGCCCCTGGCCTTCAGCAACCTTTGCTCGGCAAACCATGGCAGTTTTTTCTTTAAAAGAGAAAAAAAAAAAAAAAAAAAAATTTTTTTTTTTTTTTTTTTTTTTTAATTTTTTTTTAAAAAAAAAGTAATAATTAATAATATTTAAACCAAAATACTTTTTGAAACTTAAGGTGGTTCATAACAAAAGTAATAAAACAAACAAACAAAAAAAAAAAACAAAATATGCACTTTGCACTTACGTCATTTAAATTTTTTTGATTCCCCCCAGTAATTATAAATAAATGGCACCCTTTTCCTTTTTTCCCTTTTATTTATCAGCAAATGAAAATTCAGTACAAAAAAGTAGACACTAATTGTAAGGGAAAAATAACCTTTTTTGATTGAAATGACCCCCTTTTAGGGGTTTGCTTTACCTTTTATACTCCCAACTTTTGGGTTTTTTTCCCGGAAAAGCCTCAAACCCCTTGCTTAAAGGGCATTCAAACTTTGTTAGTTTTTCCCAGTTTTAGGTTTTTTTTTTTTACAATGTGTCATAACAACCTTTTGGGTTAAAAATTTACTTAGGCTACCATATTTTATATGAAATTTTAAATACTCAACGTAAAGAAAAACCGCAGTAAAAGGGGGAAATACAAAATATTCAATATTTTTGGAAGTTAAATTTTTAAAAATTTTTGGACTGAAAAAACAGGAAAATACCTGTAGTTTTAAAATTTTTTTATCCAAATTTTCACCCTTCATTTACATAGGTTTGTTTGCCCGCTCATGAGGGTCCCGGTTTTGGGACCCCTTATTCCTCAGCTAAAAGGGGCAGAATTTTATGGTTCCTGGTCCCCGGATGGGGCTCTAGTGATGTTAATTTCCCAAACCCGAATGCCTCCACTTAAAAGAAAACCATCTTTTTAAGGAGACAAAAAAATAATATTACAAAAAAAAATTTACTTTTCTTAAGCTAGAAAGTAGGGGGAAAGAAGCTAGGGAAAATGTCTCCCCTAAAGGGTATGTCCACATTTGGGTATTTTTCTTTCTGAACTGATTATATTTCATGCCAAAAATCCACCCTAAATCTGTATGGGGTCAGATTTTATCTTAATTTTTTAAATTTTATAAAAAGTTAAATTTACTTAATTTTCCCGTTCCCTTTTTTTGTGAAAGCTTTTTGAAACAGGGTTAAATGTGTTAATACGCAGTAAAATTTTTTAGTTTTTTAAATTAAAGAAAAAAATTAAATACTTTTTTTTTTTTAATGACGGGGAATTCATTAGATTTAGAAAATTCTTTTTTTCCCAAAATTTCCCAAGGCTTGCCTTGATCAAAGTTTTTCCCCCCCAAATTTTTAAAACTCGGGAAATTTGCATTTATGTCATAAAAAAAGGCCCAAAAATCAAAAAAATTTTTAGTTTTCCCTAAGACAAGTTATTTTGTAAAAATTAAAGGGGGATGGGGGATAAATGGAACAAAAGGGTTTTAAAATTTAACCTCCCAGCATTACCTTTCTATAAAGGAAAAGGTATTTGGGCAGGGGTCATTTGTGCACAATCTAAAAAACAGATTTTAAAGGATATTTTAAAAAGAAAAGGAAAAGGAAAAGCTTTTAAATTTAAAAAAAGATTGGGGTTTTGGGATTTGGTCCTTCAAAAGCGAAAAATCACGAGTGGCCCCAGACTTGTCAAAAAAAATACGTCTTAAAAAAACCCAAAAAAGTCCAGAAAAGATGTACAAATTTGGGAGCTGTTTTCGGGGGCCAATCCCCTTACCACTTTGGGCCCAAAATTTACTTGTGTCTGAAGTGCCAAAAAAAATATGTAAAAAAAGGGGCAGATACTACTAGTGCTTTTCAAAAAATTTTTTAAATTTAAGTCAAATAGGGGAAAACCCATTTTTGATAAGACTCATTACGGATGAATTAAAAGGTTTAATATAAAACATTTTTTGAGCCTATAAAAAATTTAAAAACCCCTTTAATTTTCAAGATATTTAATTTTTGGAGGGAAATTGAAATTTTAAAAAATTTTAAGAATTTTTGGCAACCCCCCGAAAGGCAGGGTTTTAACCCAAAAAAGTAAGGGTGATCAGGTTTGGAGGGCCCAAAAGGGGAAATGGGGAAAAAACCCTGGGCCCCTGGGGAGGGACAGACCTGGAGTTTTTTTTAAACTGTATTAACATCTTTGGGAGAGGCGAAAGGCAAAAAGGGAAAAAAGGCCCAAAAAGCTAGAGACGTGTTTTGGGGGACATCAAAGGCCCCCAAAAACTTTCCTCTGCTGAAACCCAAAAATTAAAATTTTCCCACTGGGGGGCCCCTGGGGGCCCCCCGTTGGCCCAGGCGGGTAATATTGCATGAAAGAGAGAATGGTCACTGTACAAGATGCTATGCCAGAAATATGGCAAAATTAGGTGTAGAAAGTATGGCAATGAATAGTTGATCTAAAAAGGCTAGACAAGTCTAAAAATGTGCCAGATTTATAAAACCGCATGAGCCATTGGGATAATGTAACCCAAATTACGAGGGCGGGTTTTTAAGGAAAATACAGCGAAGTAAAGGACAAAGAAACGACCCCAAAAACCAGCTCAAAAAAAGGTTTTGGTTTTACTGAATTTTTCTGGAACAAGATAGTGAACAAAATTCCCCCAAACAAAAATTTACATTACGTATCCGGGGCCCCCCTGTGTGACAGCGCGCCCAGAAGTGAAACTTCGGGTTTCCCCGGTAACTTTACCAAAACCGGGTGGTTCGGAAAGGCTGAAAACCCCCTTTAAACCTTTTTTATCCCGTAATCACCAACGGGAAACAATTGTGAAAGGGGGCGTTGCGGGGGCCCCGGGGTTTGCAGCCCCCGCAGCTTACACAATTTTAAATGATTTACCCACTTCCCCCCCAAAACACACGTAACCCCAAATTTTCCCCTCAAAGTTTAAACCGGTTAAAGTAGCTAAGTCCTGAACAGGGGGTTTGTTTTTGGGGAAACCCTTTTTGGGCCCTAAAAATGGGGGCCCTAAAAAAAAACTAAACAAATTTTTCAGGCCTTCTCACAGCCCGGGGCTCGTTGGCGGGGCACGCACCCGTGGGTCCCCTTTTAAAGAGGGCCCGGCAACCCCTGTCCCCCGGTGGGGATCCTTGTGGATGAAGTGGTTTGATGGGCCCTGCGGGACAGTCCTCTCTATCTTGGCAGCTTGTATTATTGTCCGGAGTTCCCCCCACTCTTTTCGATAGAAATTGTAGGGACAGTCAGGCTCCCCCCTTCTGGCCCAAAGGGAAAACCCTGCTTCCTTTTTAGTCGTCTCTGTTGGGCCCTTTTCTCCTCTGAATTAAAGCGTTCAAAAATGGCGGGTTTCATGGGGCCGGGGTTTTTTCTGTCCCTTTGCATATACTGGAAAGGGAAACATGGGAATTTTGGGGCCAAAAAAGTAAAATACAAAAAAATATTTCACAATGTTTTTGCATGGGATTTTGTTTTGGAAAAAACACGGGGAAAGCGGGCCCCACAAATCCCAATCCCAAACCCAAACTAAAAGTTGGCGCCCTTCAAAAACCCTTCCCCAAACAAACTCGTCTTGTGATAGCGCTGGGGGGGTACCCCGGTTGGATAGGAGGGTCCTAAGTGAGGCTATGGGTTCAGGGGTTTTCAGGCAAAATCCCGGGGGGAAGGAGTTGTTGGCTGTCCACTCTCTCCCTGGGGGGAAAGATTGTAACAGCGGGGAACCCCTAAGTTGACCCCGGGCCCAAGGGGAAGCCCCATTTCTTCAAACTAAGGGAGGCTGCTAAAACGGGAAAATTGGGTACTTCGGGCGTATTTTTCGGGCACTTCAAAATCAAAGCCCCTTTTAAAAACATATTTCTGTGAGATTTCGTAAAGGGCCCCCCTGCCCCTATGGGGTCTACCTCTTTTGGACTGGGGGGGCCGGGGGTCCCCCCTTTTCTCTTAAACACTTATGGGACCCCCACCCCTCCCACCCAATTTCCCCAAGTTGGCCCCCTTTTAAACCCCTGACTATCCCCCGGTACCTGGGGAAAAATTTCTCTTGAACAGGCCGTGGGTTAGGATGCACCACTTTTTTTCAGACGCTCTCCAACAACCTTGTGCACCGTCCGCAGTCGGGGGGTGTTCCGGGGCCCCGGGCCCGTGGTAAAATGGTCGGTGGTGGCGCTGTTGGGGCTGGGGGTGTGAAGATCCCCCAATTCTCAAACCCCGGGCTCCCGGGAAAAAACAGCTGTGTGGGGGGGTAGCCCCCGGGGGGGTGTGCACCCTATTGTTTAGGGCCCCCATCAGCTTAGGTGGGTTTTCGGCCAAACCCAGCCCCTTCCGGCTGTCCTCTAGGGGTCCGCAAACATTGGTTTAAAAAGGGGCGGTTAAAAAAGCTAAAAAGCTCCCTTCCCTGGGTGAACGGGGGTAAATACGGGGAAAAGCCCCCAAACCCATAAAACTGGTACAGTTCGCCCCATTTTTTGCCCGTTGGAAACCCCGCCCCTTTGGTCAGAATTTTATCCTTGGGGGGCACCATAAAAAAATGTATAATGATTGCAGAAACCCGCCTCCCCCCGTGGACTATGCCCCCCCGTTGATCCCCCTAGTTTGGGTTTACAAAGCCCGGCCCCAACCCCTTTCCTTGATTTTGGGCATGCTACCCAAAAAAGTATGAATGCCCCGAGGCCGGGTACCCCAACTGCCCCTAGTCAAAACATCAAAGGGGGTCTAGGGGGCAGATGTCCCGGGTGGTTTGAACGGGAAAAACCGGTTCAAATGCTCTTACTTAACCCCCAGGGGGGACACTTTGGGGATGCTTTTAGACACCATGCTTAACAAAAATCGGGCAGTTTCACCATTTGTTGAAGCCACTTTAGGTTTTCCCCCTCCAAAAAATGGGGCCTTCTCATGGGCTTTTCCCGAGCAGCCTCCCGGTTTCCTAATGACATGGGGAAAAAAATCTGGTTTTCGGCGCTGCAAATTGATTGTAGGTAGTTTGGGCCCCACCGGGAACCTGGGAAACAATCAGCTTATTTTCCCCCTCCAAAAATCAAAAGCTTTTGCCCTCCTGAGTCAAACTGGTCTGCCCATTTTGGGGGGCCAGACCCCGGGCCAGGGGCCCCCAACCCTTTTTTTCGTAAAAACTGGGGAACCCTCCTGGACCCTTGCCCAAACAGCCCGGTCTTTACCAAAAACCAAATTTGGGATCCCAGACGCCCCCCCCACTTGGTGTTTACGTCGGAAAGCAAGGGGGAAATGGCTTAAAATCCGGATTTTGTGGGGGTTTAAACCTCTTTAATGTGGGGTTTGGGAGTTGAATGGGGGCCCGAAGAGGGCCTTGGGATTCCCCTTTTCCCTCCCCACCGGGGGAAATTAATTTTGGGGAATTTTTTTTTGAGAGTCGGGCCACCATCTCTGCTCGAGGGTCCAAACTTAGCGCTTCCAAATGGGGCCCAAAGGGTTTTTTTGTGGGTTTATGACAGTCACCTCTGCATGTCAGGTACTCTGCGAAAAATTTTTTCATGGAAAATACCAGGGGCCCAAAAGTTCCAACTTAAAGGAGCTATAATTGTTGGATTGCGCTCCGGCCCCCCCAAGGACTGCTGGCAAGGCAATTTTCTCCTCTCGCCCCCCCCTGGACTGGGACAGCAACCCCGCCCCCAAACCCCTGTAGACTTTTCCTTCGATTCCCAAAGGGAAAAGGGGGGGTTGGAAAAAACGCATTTGGCCAGAATCGGAGCATGGGCAGGCCCCTTTCAAGCTTCAAATGCCTCTTGCTGCCGAGGTTCCCCCCTCAATAGGGCGATTTTTTGGGCCCCAGCCGTATCCCCAAAATTGGGTCATTTAAGGGGGGCCCGTCAGATGACGAAAACGGGGGGGGGATAAAACCCTTCCCGGGAATTTCCCGGCCCGTCCCCGGGGAAAGCCCCCACCTCTCGTAGTGTCCGGCCCAGGCCAGTTTTGGACTGCCCCCCCTTACTGGGGGGGGAAACTGTACCCCCCCGAAGTGGGCCCCCCATGCCCCCCAAATACTCTATTCGGGTGTGGAAGGGGCCCGGATTTTTTGGCTTGATCTTAAGCCCCCTGATTTCGTAAACCGTTCCAGAACCTGCCCCCAGTTTCCCGAGTTGGGGCCTTAAAAAGAAAAATTTGAACACCATACAAACGTTTCCGGGGACAGCACTGACTTCCCAAGTTTTAAAATCCCCAGACCCAAAGTCCATCAAACCCTGGAAATTTTCCCCGGGGCGTTGGAAAGCCCAAACGGCATTCGATTTTAACTTTTTAGGGGCCCAAAAGACAGAATGAAGGCCGTTTTTCCAAACCTTTTCAGGGCCCCTGGTTTCCCCGCCGTATCCGTGGCCCGGCGAGGGTCGAAAAGAACTTTGCATGGCCTTGAGGGGAAAGGACTCTTTTAAACCGCGGGGGGGAAAAGGCGTCAAGAATGGTTGGGCCCCTTTTGCTTCTGAAATTTCGCAGAAAAATGAGGATCCCATCTTTTTTTCACCCCCAAAAAACCCCAGGGGGGGGGGCCAGGGACTTTGGGTCTTTTAATCACCCGTTTTTTCCAGCTTTTTGGCTACCCCCTGTCTTTCCATTTGGTACATTTTGGGTGGGAATTTTTCTGTACCGTTTCTGATGGGGGAGGGTTCATGTGGGGGTTTCATGCTCGTGGTGAAGCACACCCCAAGTCTTCATCATGTTCGAGAAAGCCCCCTTTTAATTCCCCCGAGGGTATTTCCGAAGCTTTGTTGCCCTGGGTCGGGTCCCGCGGGGCAAAAGGCCAAACTGAGGCCCCTAATTTAATGGCATTTCCCTTCCACCCTCGGGGGGTCCCCTTTTTGGAAAAACCCCAAGCATAGGTTCAAAGGTGAACCCCTTTTTAGGCCTTGCGTTATGTTCCCCTTGCTGGGAAAATACTTCTCCCGGGAAAAATTTGAATTTAGCTAGTTGGGTATTCGCGGAATGGTCAACTCGCTGTCATGAAGTTTAGGAAAAACTAAAGGGTTTAAAAACATCCCTCTCCCCAGTGAAAAAGGGCCCGGGGCTACAGTGGTCGGTTTTTTTGGGGCTCTTTCCCGTGGACTTTGGGTTTTTCCAAGGGCTTCCGCCCCTTCAAAATTCCGTCTGGCTTCCCCAGCAGCATCAATATTTTTTCATGTCGTGGGGGATCTTGATCGGGGTTTCGCTGAACCTTTACATCCCAATGGGTTGACTGGGTGTGGGGCTTTTGCAGATGCAGTCCTTACCATCTGTCGTAGGATCTTCTGGTGGGCCGGGGTGTGTGGTGGCCCGCTGCCCATATTTTTGGCCCTTTTTGGCTAAAGGTGGGATCCAGGTCTCGGAGGCGGTTTCCCTGCCCCCGGGGGGGGACCCTCCACTCCCCCTTGGGGTGGGTTTATCCCCCAGCACAAAATCCCCTTTTTGCCTTTTCTTGTCCAAACGTCGGGGCCTGAAACCAAAAAATATCCCTTTTTTTACATCCCCGCCCCCACCATTGTTTTGGGTCCCTCAGGGCCCAATGCGCGCCTTTTTCTGGGGTCCATAATGTTTCCCAAAGTGGGCTCTCAAAAAACTCCAAAAGGGTTTAGGGTACACTCCGGGCCCAGTATCAAAATAGAAGGTGCACCTTTTTGCCTTTAGTCGCTTCCAAAAAAACAGGGAAAAATTTTTGGGTAAAAAATGTACTCCTTTACGGATGGGCTTTGGTTTTGTTGCCCCCGCCGCAGGTGCCTGGGTACTGCGGCGGTCGGTGTTTTCCCGCCCCGGGGCCCTTTAAAGTTCCGACCCTCTTTAGGCCCATGTGGCCTACTTTCTGGCAAGCCCCGCAAAAGGGGGGCCCCTTTAAAAACCCTGCACCAAAAGATGGACTCTTTGGGGGAGGACCCCCGTGGGGGGGTTGGTTTTTGAAAGGGGGGAAATGGGGGAAGCCGAAGGGGTTCTGGAGCTTGTAGGGCCCTTTCCCCCTTCAAACTGGGACAACTTCCCCGCCCAAATTCTCTCAACTTGTCCCCTGTGCTGGAAACCCCAAACCGTTTAAAGGGCCCGGGGTCCTTTGGGCCTTTCTTGCCCGGGCCCCTACTCACAGCCTTTACCCCCACGGGATATTTGGGGTTCCTCCCCCTTTCTACAGCGGTAATTAAACAATATAGAATTTCAGGTCGGCGACATTTGGTCCTCTTGCAGTTTTTCCGTAAGGTTTTTTTATGCAATCCCCAATGAAAATTGGGCTCTTTGGGAAACTTATCCAAATTTTGGAAAAACCCCCCTAGCCCCTGGGGGCTTTGGAAAATTTTTCTCTTTTAATTTTTTCCGTAGGGCATTGGAGTTTTTTGCATAAGGGTTCCCCCTTCTTCGGGCCGGTTTTAACAAGCAACTTCGCAGGTGCACCACTTTGGTAAACCCCCCTTGTGCCCCTTCCAACAGCGAGAATATTTTCTCCAGCGTGTCCCTTTCAGACTCGGGTCGCACCATTACTGTCCGCCTAACGTCCCCCTCCAAGGCCCCCAGGGCTATCTCTGCCCCCAGTTCCGGAGCTAAGTTACATATTTTAACTGCGCTACGCACCCTTTCTGTCCAGTCCTGCAGTGTCATGTTTTTCCCGTCAAATTTGGGGAGGGATTGCAATAGTGGCCCTAAAGGGACATAACTCACTTGGGCGGGTACTGTAGGGGCACCCTGAGCTTGGCTCTGGGCCGGCGCCATTGACGCCGGGGGAAGATCTCCCACCGCAGCTCCGTCCATAACGATCGCTGTATCCTGCAACGACTACGCCAAGTTGTAAGCCGAGTACCGAGGGCAGGTTTACCGGAATACAGCGAAGTCACGGACAAAGAACACAACTCCAACACCAGCTCAACAACGGTTTGTTTTACTGAATTTTCTGGAACAAGATGGTGAACAGATCCCCCAAACACAAATTGACAAATACGTATCCTGGGCTCCTGTGCTGCACAGCGCGCCGCCAGAAGTGTACTCTCTGGATGCCCGGTAACTTTCTCTCTCTCTCTCTGCGATGGCGTCTGTATGGACAGTCAGGCTCTCCCCTGTCTCTGGAACAACTGAGAATCCTGCTTCCTTTTTCGCTCAGTCTCTGTCTCAGTCTGTTCTCCTCGGAATCTCAGCAGCTTCTAAAATGGCTGCTTCATGAGCCAGTCTTATGCCATGTCCCTCATTTGCATATACTGGAAACTGGACATAGCGACATCTTGTGGCCAAATAGTAGAATAGAAATAAATATTTCCCAACTGTTATGCATGGGATTTTGCTTGGAAAACACAGGGAAGCTGGCCCACTATCCCACAATAAATCTTGTACATTTTTATAGTACCTAACTTCAAGTTGTCTTACGTTTTGACAGCAATAGTAAATGTGGGCCTATGTCTATGACCTAAGAGTTAATTCACAAATAACCTATTAGATTTCATTGGTGTGTCCTTTGTGTGTAACAATAGCAAAGTTTAAAATTGGATTCAAAAAGGGGTCAAAGAGTGATCCTGGAAACTATAGGCCAGTAAGTTTAACCTCTGTTGTAGGTAAAACGTTTGAAGGTTTTCTAAGAGATGCTATCCTGGAGTATCTCACTGAAAATAAATGTATAACGCCATTCCAGCATGGGTTTATGAAGGATCGGTCCTGTTAAACTTATCTCATCAGCTTCTATGAGGAAGTAAGTTCTAGACTGTATGGGTGACATGTATGAACGGGATTTACGCCTGTTTTCTGGTGTATCCTGCGCCTCACCGGCCCGAATCCGCTGTCGGACGCAGGGATGCGATGTTAGGCGCAGCGTTCGCCACTTTCGGTTGCGCCTCACATGAAGGGGCGTGGTGTGGGCGCGGTGTGGGCGTTCCGGGGGGGGGATGCGGCGCGCTCTAAAAATTCCGAGGCATGTACGATCACGGGTCAGCAAAGTGCGTCGCATTGCAGCGCTCGCCAGCTCGACAGGCAGACCTGGTTGATTCTGGTCTAAACGATCCGGCGGAGGCGAAGTGAAGCAAGAACGGAACATGAGAGGAAACATATAGAAGCTCGCAAGAGAAATCTCGGCGCTCAGCTCCGTGAGGCATGGAGTATGATTCCGAAAAAATCGCCTTTATTAGGTGTAAAACAGTATCAGAAAAAGAGCTCAAACCTTATTTAATAAAAAAAAAAAAAAAAAAAAAAAACATCAGGAAGTTGCCAGGAAATACAGTAATTCAAAATTTTGTAAGCGCTTCTCATTGGTCGGGAAAAAACCCCGCCAATCAGAATAGGAGGGGACAGGGACCCATTAAAACCTATGGAGAAGTATTGACCAATCAAATTCAAAGGCGGGACATTTCAAAATACAGTAAAAATGCAGAAAAGAGCTGATTGGGGGCTTGGCTATCTCGGCCATTCAGAGCGTGAGCTACTTGTCCCATTGTAGTCAATGGAGAGATCGGGGCAATGAAATCTCAGCTCTCAGCGCCGTGCGGCATGGAGTATGATTAAAAAAATCGTTTTTATTAGGTATAAAATATTATCTGAAAAAGAGCTGAAACCTTCTATAAACATAAATCAATTAAATCCCAAACAATGCTTTTGTCGCCGAGGCCGGCGCTACATAAGGAATTGGGATATAGAGAATTGCCGGGAAATACAGTAATTCAAATTGTTTAAGCTCTTCTCATTCATCAGAATAGGAGCGACAGTGAACCATTATAAGCTATGGAGAAGTATGGACCAATCAAATGAAAAGACGGACAGTTCAAAATACAGTAAAAAAGGCAGAAAAGAGCTTATTGGTTGAGCCCAGGCGGCAGATATGAATCTACCAATCATATGTAGTGTGTCTATTTTGAATGGAGAAAGAAGGGCACGATAGAAGGGCGCCCTAAAAGTTATTACTGTCTATGGGAAATATTCTAGTACTGTGATTGGTTGGGGAGAAGAGGGTCTCGTCCTGCTTAGCCAATCATTTGCTAAGCTACCTTCTCATAGAGATCTATGAGGAAAATAAATGCAGAGCGAGCTATGTTTGTGATTGGCTAAGTTAAAAGAGGCGCGGTTATTTGGACCAATGGAAGAGCAAGCGACGCGCTTATGGGTTTTCTAATGCATTCTATAATAAAACTGTACGTGCCCGAAATCAAATGATAAGACTCCCCAAGTTGTACCGATTTGTATATAAAATGATCAATAATATGGGGGTAATGAAAAAAATATATATTAATTCAATAGATTCTTTTTTATTTCTTTATTTTCGTTACACCCATACTATTGATCATTTTCTAACAAAAATAAAGAAATAAAAATGAATTTATTGAATTAATATTTTTTTTTTCGTTAACCCCATATTATTGATCATTTTATATACACATCGGTACTACTTCGGGAGTTTTATCATTTTATTTCGGGCACGTACAGTTTTATTACAGAATGCATTAGAAAAGCCATAAGAGCGTGGCTCGCTCTCCCATTGGTCCCAATAACCGCGCCTCTTTTAACTTAGCCAATCACAAATAGAGCTCGCTCTGCATTTATTTTCCCCATAGAACTCTATGAGAAGGTAGCTCATCCGCTGATTGGTTAAGCAGGACGAGCCCCTCTTCTCCCCAACCAATCACAGTACTAGAATATTTCCCATAGACAGTAATAACTTTTAGGGCGCCCTTCTTTCTCAATTCGAAATAGACGCACTACATACGATTGGTGGATTCATATCTGCCGCCTGGGCTCAACCAATCAGCTCTTTTCTGCCTTTTTTACTGTATTTTGAACTGTCGCCTTTTCATTTGATTGGTCCATACTTCTCATAGGTTATAATGATTCACTGTCGCTCCTATTCTGATTGGTTGGTTTCTGCCGACCAATGAGAAGAGCTTAAACAATTTGAATTACTGTATTTCCCGGCAATTCTCTATATCCCAATTCCTTATGTAGCGCCGGTCTCAGCGACAAACGCGTTGTTAGGGATTTGATTGATTTATGTTTAGAGAAGGTTTCAGCTCTTTTTCAGATAATATTTAACACCTGATAAAAAAAATTTTTTTAATCATACTCCATTGCGCACGGCGCTTAGAGCCGAGATTTCATTGCCCCGATCTCTCCATAGACTATAATGGGACAAGCAGCTTGCGCTCTGATTGGCCAGGATAGCAAAGCCCCCGCTAGCTCAACCAATCAGCTCTTTTCTGCATTTTTACTGTATTTTGAACTGTCCCGCCTTTGATTTTGATTGGTCAATACTTCTCCATAGGTTATAATGGTTCAGTGTCGCTCCTATTCTGATTGGCTGGTTTCTGCCGACCAATGAGAAGAGCTTACAGAATTTGAATTACTGTATTTCCCGGCAATTTTCAATATCCAAATTCCCCATGTAGCGCAGTTCTAGATTTTTGAAAAGTGGTTTTATTTATGTATTTTTTTAGTAGGTTTGAGCTCTTTTTCAGAGAATGTTTTACGCCTTTATAAAGGCGATTTTTTGATTCATACTCCATGCTGCACGGACATGTTTAATGATTTCTCGCTGTTTTCCAGCCTGTCTCTAATCGGAATACATGTTAGGCACAGTCCCGCACTGCTCCTAAGTCCCGCACTGCTCCTAAGTCCCGCACTCCGCCCACACACTGGCGAGGCGTGGCGGACTTTTCCCCGAGTGTATGAGCGCACCTCCTCGGACGCCGAATATTAGGCGCAGCCCCGCACTGCGCCTATGTCCCCGCACTGCGCCCCACACACTGGCGAGGCGTGACGGACTTTACACGGCATGTATGATCGCGCTACGTTGGGTGGCGAATCTTAGGCGCAGTGCGGGACTGCGCCTAAGTCCCGCACTGCGCCCCACACACTGACGAGTCACGGCGGACTTTACATGGTATGTATGAGCGCACCTCGGCACCGACATAAATCAGGCGCAAATTTTGCCGGAAAACTGGCGGAAACATGCGCTCCGAGTGTATTAAAAGGGGCATAGATGCTCATGATGAGAACATCATTCTCCCATTATAAAAGTCACTGGTCAGACCACACATGGAATATTGTGTACAGTTTTGGGCACCAGTTCACAAGAAAGATATTGTAGAGCTTGAACAGGTACAAAGGCGGGCAACAAAAATAATAAAAGGCCTGGGTGAACTACAATACCTAGAGAGATTAGAAAGATAAGGGTTATTTAGTTTAGAGAAAAGACAGCTTTGGGGGGACATATGTATAAATATCTTAAATGTCAATATAGAGATCAATCCCAAGATCTATTTATACCCAGGACTGTTTCGAGAAGAAGGGTGCATCCTCTACGTCTTGAGGAAAGAAAGTTTCTACATAAACACAGAAAGGGATTCTTTACTGTAAGAGCAGTGAGACTGTGGAACTCTCTGCCAGAGGAACTTGTAATGGTGAATTTAATAACATAGTTCAAAAAGGGTCTGAATGTATTTCTGGAGTGTAATAATATAACAAGTTATAGTGATTAGGATTCTGCAGAAGGGTCGTTGTTCCAGGGATTTATTCTAATTGCCAGACTGGAGTTGGGAAGGAATTTTTTTCCCTAAAATGAGGACACTTGGCTTCTACCTCATGGAGGGTTTTGCGTTCCTCTGGATCAACACTTTAGTACAGTAGGCTGAACTGTATGGACGTCTGTCTTACAAACTATGTAAGATTAAACTGGATGGCCAAATGTACATAATAGAAAGTAAAGCACCTGAAATTGATGTGGAAGTCATAAGGAGTATATTTTAGTTCAATGAATTATGGTTATAATTATTATTCTAAAATATGTAATAAATCACATTTTCATAAATAGCACTGGCACATCTTTCATACAAAATATGAAAACCTTTATTTACAGTCTGTGATCAAGAACCAAGCTCTGGTCTGAAATATGTAAGCGTGACACCATTTCTGCTTTTATGGACTTTTAAACAAAACAATAAAGGTTTTCATATTTTTTGTATGGAAGATGTGCTGAAGCTATGTTTGCAAATTGGATTACAAGTCATCTGCCGAGTCTACAGCTTTTTTGAGAACTCTTCATTAAACACTGCACTGTTGAAGACAGCTTGACATTTAAGAGGGGTAAGAACTGAGACCTATATGGGTCTTATTTGTTTTGTGTTTTTGGAATAAATCCATTGGTTCTGTGATTTGAGGTACAAGTACTAACTTGCACATATCTTAATTTTTAAGAAGGTGGTGATATAACCTGGAGAACATCTTAAAAATGTAAAGGGGTTGTCTCACTACAAAGAATAGCTTTCAATATGTAGGGAACACTAAATGAAGCCGTTTTTCACATATATTGCTTTGTTCATCTTTTTTGTTAAGGGGCTACAAATGATTTTAAATGATTCTGAGGGCTCTCTATTTTCCCAAGTGACCAACCCGTGTACTCCTTTGTTTGTGTACTCCTGTTTGTTCTATCTGATAGCAGGGAGTGACATCATCACACAGGTAGCAGCCCACAGTGTGAGATCTTGTGTGTTATCCTATCTTTCAGACAAAAGACAGTAATTACTCTACTGTTTACATTAGCTCAGAAGCTTCTCTGGACCTCAGAGAAGGTAATTTATATAATCTAAACTAATAAACAGAGAAGTCTGAATACACAGAGCTCATATGCTAATTACAGACAGCTTGACCAGGAAGTGACAGAGCAAAGCAGCATTATTTCATTCATGCATCCTATGAAACTTTGAGATGAGACAACCCCTTTAAGACAAATCTAATTTTATTTAGTCAATATTAGTATATAGTATAATTGACTCCCCTATGGAACAGTGTAATAATGCCTTTACCAATTGTCATTTAGCTTAGTGGTGCTACTCAATAGGCATGATAATACTTTCCTAGTAAATATATGGATACAATACATTACAAGCACTGAAGGAGTTACAGCTAACAGCTATGTATATTAGAAAAAGCTTTGTTGAAAAGGGACCAGGAGCATGAAATGTCTCTACTGGGACAGATGTGACAGACTTGTCTTTTGCTATCAGCAATCCATTTCATTCCCCATGGAGAGGCACATTCCTTTACAACAGGCAGTGTGGATTTGTGATAGGAAGTGGGGACAACTGTAGTTGCCAATGACTCTTGCAATCTTGATTGATTTTTACAGCAGAATAGTATAACACTTTCTTTTCCATTTGACTTATTTATGTTCTCCTCTAGACAACAGTACATCAATGTTTAACTGAGTCGTAGCAATTTTTCTCCTTCAAGCAGTCCAAGCCAATATACGTCTAGTGCAGCTTCCCACCTGTGGATACTATACAGCTTAATTCTACTTCTTCCATCTAAGAACACAACTTCAAAATGAATGGCTTGTACAGAGATAAGAAGGCTTTAGTGAATAAGATCTCTCTTTTAGCAGGGATTTTCTGTACAGTATGAAGGTAGATAATATCCTGGATTATATCATATGCAAGTTAAAATTGAAATCACATTTATTTTTAGTACAAGATTGGCTGGGAAGGAAATATTACTAAGAGCTGAGCGGAATCGGGGATGGGGGCTATGTTTGGTGTCCTTTCTTATTCAGTAATTCCCTAAGGTAATTCATTGGAATCAGATATCTTGAGCAGGAGTGATATGATAATAAGGGTGGGCAGTGATGGTAAAATTAAAACATCCCTCCACTGAATCTGCTTTCAGGATATAGGCCAACTATATTATGTCTATCAGTTGTATAGTAGGCACTGAACCTAAACAATATGATTAAAGAAATAGCAAACTGAGTAAATTCTGTTGTCTTAGGACACAATTCCATGATTACTGATCAACAACCCATGGAAATGCTATAAGACATGTTACTAAAGGAGATGGAAATTTTTTTACTACTTTCTGCTAAAATACAATGTAGAATTAAGGAAGAGGTGTGCACTTTTTAACCATGATGGCTTTCCAATAAAAATTGCCATATGGTTCTTTAACTCTTTAACGACATGTGACATAAACTTAAATCAGCATGCCGGTAAGGAGGTATGGAGCTCCATATGTAGCGGGAGCTGACTGATTACTATAACTGACACCCGCCACTAACAGCAGGGATCGGAGCCAATAAAAACTACCATCCAGCCTGCAACAAATAAGCCCTCACTCCAGTCCATAGGTGGAAAAACCAAGAAGTTATTGGTCACAGAAAATGGCTTTGCAGTGCAAAGTTAAGAGATAGAGAATGTTTAAATTTTTTTGAAAGTTCAAAAACATTATGAAAATCTTAGATATTTGGTATCACCAGAGTATTACCAACCTGCAGAATACATATAATACAGATACATCATTTATACAGAAGAGTGAAAACTATACAAACAAAACCCCTGCAAAATTGGCACAAGTAAATATTTTTCAAATTTCACCCCACTTAGAATTTCGTTTTAGTTACCCAATACATTCTTTAGTATGGTCAACAACAACATTAAAAGTACATCGTGTCCCCAAAAAAACAAAAAACAAGCTCTTATATATGTATGTAGATGAAAAATAAAAAAGTTGCGGCTTTTGAAAGGCAGGAAGGAAAAAAAATTAGGAACCCAAAAATTATGACCATGTGGCAGGATGGGATTAAACAGATTTAAGGCAGCTATTTATGAAAGCCTGTTATCAATAGCAGTTATAAAATATAGGGGCTGCCATGTTTTTACCAGTATCTGGAGGGTTCCCTTTTATGACATAGGACAAAAGGGCCTGGTGTTGTTTTTTTTTTGCCATGCCACTTCTGTGACCCTTCAACCACCTCTGTAGTCCATTTGGGGACCAAAAGCAGTTAGACTAACTAGGACTGGACCCCTTTACTCCATAGCAATTCTATGGGACCATTTCTAACTTGAACATTCCAATAATAACGTATCCTTTAACAATTCATCAAAGTCATTCAACACTAGACCTCCACTTTGAACTCTTTCCCTTAGGATTAAAGGACTAGCCCAAGACGTCTGGGTTTTACAATAATATATAATTATAAAGCAATCGAGAATGTAGCTATGATTGAGCAAAAAATAGCAATGTAACTCAAGCCATAATGTTTGAAGAGGCTTGGTGGCCCCTCTACTCCATGATAATACATGTTTTTAGCTTCAATTTACACCTCTAATAATGATGTAGCCTTGTCTGGATCATTACAATATTTTTCAATCACTATTTCTGCTGACCCTGTACAATACAATCTTGTAGTCCCCCAATACAAAATGTATAAAAGGGTCCCTACTTACTATGTGTCATTTGTAATACTGGTGTTTTTTACGTGGTTGAGGGACCTTTGGGACATCTGAGGTTGCAACTTCCTCTTCTTCACCCCCTATAGCTATGTCCCCTGCTAGGGGCCTCTTATGTGGCCGAGTGGGGGTTTCAATCACTTTTAGCACAAAGGCCAAGGTTGAATTGCAATCTCCACACCCCCTATTCAGCCAGTCATTATGATATATGTACACTATATATGCAACAGCAGAAAATAATGGAGATTGAAAATGTTTCCATTCCTTATGGGTTCCATTTATTGACAATCCATCTATGGTCATTTCATTACATAAGATCATATATAACATTCATTGTATAATGCTTGAGCTCCTGAGCTCATTCACACCAGCTTGTAAGGTTTGAAATGTTAAGAGAACTAAATAGTCTCTGAGGAGTATGTTGTCTTTTAGCTCCTTTTCCTATTAAAGTCTCCCCTTACCTCAATTTTAAATATTAATTGGAATCCGTGAATGATTTATGTTAACAAGTAGTAGATAGTGTTTATGCTGGGGGTCTGTGTTACTTCAGAAAGGCTGCCTAATGAAACAGACACTGGTTTACAAGCCTAGCAAAAGTGCTAAATTGATGTATGAGGTCATTACCGCACTGCAAATGTTTTTAAACTCTTTCTTGTGAGATAAACACAATTTTTATCTCGTTTATCTGGATCTTGCTCAAAGGGGGTGATCATGAAATAGACTACATGGCTAAAAGTAAAGGGACACCCAAACCCTACCTATACCTCTGATCCCAAAGTCATGCATGACAGAATTTACAGATAATGCCACCCAAGGCACTTAGAATGGATATGACCTGTTTAAAAGTCAATTACACTCACTCCAATTACACTAGGGAATGAAAAAAAAAAGTTAGGGGGTGCCTAGAAATTTTGACCATATTCTGGGTATTTGAGTGCAGCTGAGTCTGCAAATCCCTTCCATTTGTTTCTAGCAGTTCTAGTTTATGAGATGTTGAGTACATGATTCTACATTATTCTTGTGATTAACTTGTGTATAAATAGGTAGTACAGAAGCGGGAAGATCTTTCCTTGAGGAAAACCACCAATAAATTGGTCGGTGTGAGGATTTACTCGCCTATCAGACCTCACTGACTGTTTTGCATAAACCAAAGGCTTATAGGAAAAGAGCTGAGGAACTCCACAGCGCACTCTATTGGATGTAGTTATCCTCAATTCACAATGTAGCTCGCAGAAGCTTTGCAAAGTGAAAAGGATTTGAGCCAAACCAGTTAAGTTCAGATGCAGACAGCTGTTTCGGGGTATTTGCCCCTCGTCAGTGCAACTTACTGGTTTGGCTGGGAGAGAGGCAAAAGTGGCTTAGAAGGGGGAAAGATCTCTCATAGGTAGTACAGATTAATAGAATTGAATTTCCTCATGCACATTCATGTTTTTCTTTGTATGTGTTCCTTAAATCTTCTAAAATGGTAAGAAAACGTGTTTATATAGCTTGAACCTAACTTAACCCTTACTTGTCTATATTATATTATAGGCAAGTAAGGGTTAAGTTAGGTTCAAGCTATATAAACACATTTCCTTACCTTCTGCGCATGCCTGAAGAAGAAGGCGTCTAGCATTTGAAACGTTGCAGCAGCGGGTGCAGTGCACAGAGTGCTGCGGCACATCTCCTCATACTATGGACTGACCGGATGGAATTGTTCTTACCCTAATGAGGATAAGCGTGTTTCACCTATCTTGAAAGCTGTTTAAATGTGCGGTAAGCCTGATGGCTCAGCAAAAAGCTGTATATTAATCTTTTTTGATACAAGTAAAGAATGCTTTAAAGCACCTGGTATTCTTGACAATACCCTAGGCATTGGATCTCATGCGGGTACTGGAACTTGGAAAATGTGGTCACTGATGTGTGAAAAGGCTCTGCTCACTATTGATCTTCCACTTCATCTTAAAGGGTTTAGAATTCAGGACAGTCAAATACTCTTGCATTCAACTTGAGAAACCATTTATAATGGACTTACTGTATGCATGGGGTGTTGTCATGCTAAAACTAAAAGAGATTCTCCCCAGCACATAGTGCTTTATAATACCATTGTATACTGTAGTAGTATTATTATTATTTTGTTCTCTGTAACCAATCCCAAACCATGAAAAGAAGCCCCAGATCAATGTAAATGGTTGGCATCACTAGATTTCGCAATAACTGTTCTTCCAGCATCTGGCAAACTCAGACTCTTTCATCAGACCTGTAATGTAATGTAGTACACTGAAAATGAAATGTATTCTGTATTTGTCATCAAACCATTTCTTAGATTGTAGTCTAGAATTCCTGTAGCTCAGAATACCACCCCCTTCCCCCCACTTGTGGGAATGGAATTTGTAGCCTGTGTCTGCAGATTCTCACCCCCGCCTTTTGCCTGTTACTTAACTCAAATGTTTAGATAACATGAGTTTTATTCGTGTATTGCCAAAGTTGTATATGCAAGCTGTCCAGAATACCTGATGACCTGTGACCCCCCCAACAATAAAATCATTAGGCATAACAGTGCAGAGGTCATTGATCTGTCCACAGCAGAAGCGCAGTCTGTGATTGCCATCTTGTGGGGATAGTAAGCAACAACCCTCATTAGACAACAAGAGTCCTCCCACCTCATTATATTTTCAGCCAGTAAAAGAGTAGCCAAATATGAGAGAGATGGGGAAACCTGGACAGAGTCTTGGGCCTATAAAACACATGGCCCGACTCAAATCTGTGTTCATAGCCTGGGGTTAAATTTCTGATTGAGCTGTGTTCCATTCTTCTTTATCCATACCCCTTGGATCTGAAAGCTGAAACATCTGTAAGTGTGAAATCTTTCTAAGCATTTATCCTTTTTATTTTCATAACTGTATTGATGCGTATGTCATAGTCATTGTTAGTGTATTTTGTCTATGTAAGCACTGTACCTTCTATTATTAAAGTTACAAGTAATAAGCTTAGTTCTTGTCACTGCACGGATCCATTTCCTTGAAGGAGTGTTTTTTTTGTAGCTGCTGGAGAGCAGTGAGGTGACCCTGTAAGCATTTTTTAGAATATCTGTTAGGAATCAGATTCCTTCCGGCTGATTCCTTTTTGATTGTTGAAGGAAGGTGGTGGCAGCGGATAACTTTAGGGTGCTGGAACTGTCTTGTGGTGCGATTTATGCTTGATTCGCTACCTGATTGAGAGGTGAACGCAAGTGGAGATAAATCTACCCCATTACAGTGGCCCCCAGTCATGTGCTGGTGAGTGGGTACGTGACAAATTGGTGGCAGATATTTTTCTTTTTATTGCAGCATTAGTGCTTGGTTTAAGCAATTATTCCCTGCACTAAAGGACTGGCTGTATCTTTGTGAAGATTACACCAGTCTTAAAAGAACTAACACAGTGCTTACCCGACATACGTGCAATCAGTTCGCCCTCCCTGTTTTTCTTTTCTATCTTTTATTTGGCAAAGGGTGCTTTGTAAGATGGCAGCCCTGTACAAGAACCATAACAAGGAATCTCTCATCAGCCTATGCGAGGAGAGAGGTATCAATCCAGCAGCAAAGCCGAAGGTTCTGCTGATCCGTGAGCTCGTGGAGCAGGATTTGCAGCAGCTGGACACGGCGTCAGAGAACGAAACTGACAACGCACAGGTCCAATTGACGGAATTTGCTCCTGAAATAATTTCCCCTGAGGACACCCGCAGCGGCAGTTCTCAGGGAGGCATGGACTCTGCTCTGGGCATGGCTTTGCAGCAACTTGGCGCTTGTGACCCTAATTTGCGCCTACAACTTATCCTGCAATACCAACAGGCAGAGGCTGCGGAACGCCAGGCCGTGAGAGAGCAAGAGGCTGCGGCTGCTGAACGTCAGGCCGTGCGAGAGGCGGCTGAGCGCCAAGCAGCGAGAGAGCGAGAGGCTGCCGAGCGCCAAGCTGAGAGGGACCTCAAGCTACAGCTGGCACGACTTGAAAGGGGTGAGGCTTTGCCACAGCCTCATGCCCAGGATACAAACCCTTTGAAACCCCGACTAGAACACTTTCCTGTGATGGAAAAGAATGGGGACTTAGATGTTTTCCTACGAGGATTTGAAAAGACTTGCAGACAATATCATCTGCCCAAAGAGCAGTGGGCACGATATCTGACCCCAGGACTAAGGGGCAAAGCCTTGGAGGTTTTTTCGGACCTCCCACCAGAGCAAGACGGGGACTATGACGCCATAAAGAGAGCTCTGGTCATGAAATATCACCTCACTCCGGAGGTGTATCGCAGGAAATTTCGGAGTCTGCAGAAAGGTCCCACTGACAGCTACGCAGATGTGGAGAGCAACTTAAGTGCCACCTGCAAGCAATGGGTAGAAGGACTCTCTGTTTCCAGCTTTGACGACCTGTTGAATCTAATGGTCAAGGAGCAGCTTCTCCATATCTGTCCTGCAGATGTTCGTCAGTTTGTCTGTGACTGGAAGCCCAAGACGTCCAGAGACGCGGCGGAACTGGCAGACTCCTATGTTGCCAACAGGATGCCAGAAGCCCGGAGAACACCTGAGTCCACCTGGAGGAGAGGTAAGCCTGCTGGGGATCCCCCTTCTCCTCCCCATCGATCACCTGGGCACCCTCCTAGTACTCCTCCCGGGTCCCCGAGACCCACACGCCCATTGACTGACATGCGCAAATGTTTTACATGCAACAAAGTGGGGGATGTTAGTGCCACTTGTCCACACAAGTGGAGGAATACCCCGATGCCCACAGCGCCCCCCGTAACAGGCCCTTCCATCTATTTTATAACTGGGACTGCAGGAAGGAGAAAGCATAACCTTCAACCTGTCACTGTGGGCATCAATCTAATTAGACAGTAGATTTAGGAAGTAGAGGAAGTAGATTTAATGTTGTTTGTAGCTGATGTTTGTTTGTTACGACTAAGAGCCGACTATCAGGCTCGAAACATGTCAGTGTTCAGCTCATTTTTTGCTTTTATGCGATGATTTTAAATATCTACTAATAAAAGTGCGTTTTTAAGCATTTTTTGACTTTATCCCGAGCACGAGTGCTGGAGTGCTTTCTTGTTGAATTGTCTAATGCTTCTGGAGTATCTACAGCCGGGGACCCACCTCCTTATTTGCACTGTGTGTGGACGGATCTGATGCGGATTCCTAATGAAGCCTTACTACCGATTCCTAAATCTACTGTCTAATTAGATTGATGTTAGGAAGAGGAAGTAGATTTAATGTTGTTTGTAGCTGATGTCTTTTTGTTACGACTAAGAGCCGACTATCAGGCTCGAAACATGTCAGTGTTCAGCTCATTTTTTGCTTTTATGCAATGATTTTAAATATCTACTAATAAA
Organism: Phyllomedusa bahiana; assembly: GCA_025379985.1. Lineage (NCBI taxonomy): Eukaryota > Metazoa > Chordata > Amphibia > Anura > Hylidae > Phyllomedusa > Phyllomedusa bahiana. Next base: position 84,324 of record JAODAL010004698.1, on the reverse strand, counting down.
AGTGCGTTTTTAAGCATTTTTTGACTTTATCCCAAGCACGAGTGCTGGAGTGCTTTCTTGGTGAATTGCCTACTGCTTCTGGAGTATCTACAGCCGGGTACCCACCTCCTTATTTGCACCGTGTGTGGACGGATCTGATGCGGATTCCTAATGAAGCCTTACTACCGGTGAGTGTTTACCTCAATCTTTTTTGTATGTTTATCAGAATACCTGATGACCTGTGACCCCCCCCAACAATAAAATCATTAGGCATAACAGTGCAGAGGTCATCGATCTGTCCACAGCAGAAGCACAGTCCGTGATTGCCATCTAGTAGGGATAGTAAGCAACAACCCTCATTAGACAACAAGAGTCCTCCCACCTCATTATATTTTCAGCCAGTAAAAGAGTAGCCAAATATGAGAGAGGAGGGGAAACCTGGACAGAGTCTTGGGCCTATAAAACACATGGCCAGACTCAAATCTGTGTTCATAGCCTGGGGTTCAATTTCTGATTGAGCTGTGTTCTATTTTTCTTTATCCATACCCCTTGGATCTGAAAGCTGAAACATCTGTAAGTGTGAAATCTTTCTAAGCATTTATCCTTTTTATTTTCATAACTGTATTGATGCGTATGTCATAGTCATTGTTAGTGTATTTTGTCTATGTAAGCACTGTACCTTCTATTATTAAAGTTACAAGTAATAAGCTTATTCTGACCACTGACGATCCATTCCTAAGATGTTTTTTTTTTTGCAGATGCTGAGATCAGTACAGTGACCCTGTACCAGGCTATTTTTGACGCGTTTTTAGAATATCTGTTAGAACAGATTCCTTCCGGGCTGATTCCATTTTGATTATAAAACCAGCTGGACTCTCCCCAAATAGCCCCTGGCGCAAGCTTCTTAAAGCAAATTCTTCTTTTTTGAAAAGTAGAAAAAAAAGGGTGCATGAAAGAAAAACACCCTAGGGCGACCAAGAGGAACACAAGCAAGCTAAGTCCTGCGGGTTTGGTTGGACCGACGCTTTTTTGGGTCACAGACCCTTACTGTTTGGTCGCCCTTTGGAGTTTTTTGCTTGCATGCCCCTTTTTTTATCTAATTTTCAAAAAAAGGAAGAATTTTGTTTTAAAAAGCTTGCTGCCGGGGTTGATTTGGAGGGGGTCCCCAAGGGGTTTCACCTTCGTTTCTTTTATTAAATTTACAAGTATAAGTTATTTTCTTGCCCGAGGATATTTCCTTGGGGGAGTGGGTTTTTTTTTTTGTGTGTGTGGAGTCATGGGGGGACCCCTGTAAGCATTTTTCACGCGTTTTTGAATTCTTTGGGAATCAGTTCCTTTCCCGGCTGTTCCTTTTTGATTATTGAAGGAAGGTGGTGGCAGCGGATAACTTTGGGGTGCTAGAACTGTCTTGTGGTGCGATTTATGCTTGATTCGCTACCTGATTGAGAGGTGAGCACAAGTGGAGGTAAATCTACCCCATTACAGTGGCCCCCAGTCACGTGCTGGTGAGTGTGTACGTGACACTAGTAAATGTGTATAAAATAGATTTCCAGTTCCTGAGAGTACAATGATAGTATGTGTTATATTACTTTATCGGACACTTTTGTCTATGGGGATCTCAGACTCAGTCATAGATACTGAGGGCGACATCTATAAATTTGCATGCACCATTTTTGTAACTTGGCACCAACACACCAGTTCTAAATCTATGTAAAGGAGTGTATAATCCGACGGTATGAATGAAATGTTATGCAGCAAACATTTTTATCACATAAGACTATGTTCACACGGGCAGATTTTGATGCGCATTTCACATCGTATTTGCGCTATAACACGGGCGAGATGCGCGCCGAAATTACGGTAATCCATAGTTCTCATAGAGAACTATGTATTACGCCTCCTCTCCCGAGGCGTACAATAAGATTTTATAAGTGACATGTCAATTACTGACATAATGACAGTCTATGTAATGACAGTATATGGGGCCAGCGGGCTTCTGGCCACCCCGCATTGCAGGAGTATGCACCAATCAGCGTGACTTCCAAACACCCAGCGGAATTACAGGGCGTACAGTATGCCCCGTAATTACGCTGGGTGAACATAGCCTAAGACTAAAAATTGCCACATAGAGTGTTATGCAGCAAACTTCGTATGGCAGTTTCACACCAAACTTTGGCGCATTAAAATGTGTTGTCAGTCACACATTGCGCAAAGTTCAGCCGTACCTTTGTCCATACATCTATAGAACCGGTAATACATGGCAAAATAAATGGCGAAGACAAATTTATAGATTTTGCCCTCAGTGTATAAGACACCCAAAGTACAGTTCCTGTGTTTTACTTCCATAGGAGGTCTGAAGGTTACCGATGAGGGCTGCATTAAATGGCAAATTATTTAAAGCTGCCTGTGCTTCACCAATAAGGAGTCACATACTATGAGCTTATGTATTGTCACGGGGGTCGCGGGCTCCGCGGCCCCCCGCGACCATCCCCCCGCTCGCTGGGGGTCTGGCGCGGCGGCTGCGGGGGCCCGCGACCACCCCTCTGCTGCCTCAGCGCCGCCTCTCTTACCTGGCCGCGCTCCGGTGAACGCCGCGCCTGCCTGTCCCGGCCGTCGTGTGCGTGGCCGCCGCTTAAGGCGCGCGCGCGCCGGCTTCTCTAAATTTAAAGGGCCTGTGTCCGAAAATTTGGGTTTATTGTCGGGGGGCTGTCCTATTTAAGGTATCCGCCCCCAGTACTTCCTGCCAGTCTGTTTGGTGTTTTTTTTGGTGCGTTAGAGAGTATTGGAGTTCCGTATTGTTACCCGTGTACCAGTCCGCTTGCCCTTTCGTTTCCTGACCTTGCCTGTTTGCCGCCTGCCCTGACCGTCTGCCCGTCTCTGACTACGAACCTCTGCTGCATGCCCTGACCTTCTGCCTGTCCCCGACTAAAGCCTCCGGATTACGTTTCTGTACCACACTGACCCGGCCGCCATCGCAAGCAAGTCACATCAGGGGAAAAGACCTAGTAGCCCACGCCGCAGCAAGTCCATCCCGCTTTGCGGCGGGCTCTGGTGAAAACCGGGGGGTACTTAATTCCGTTCCCTGGCGTGGCTTAGCTATCATCGCTTGCATTGGCCCAGCGGATCCACTCCCCCGTTACATGTATCCTGTGCAGCGCAACAAAAGTCACTGAGCTCCTCCTCAATATAATTAGCCTTCAATATTTCTAGCAGACAGAAATAAATCACATTGCTATTGAAACAATTTGACAAGTGCACATGTTCAGTTTTAGCAGAAAAGATTAGGTCATTTTGAAATTTGAACAGGGAAAGTAAACCATATCATCAAGTACCTGATTTTAAAAGGACAGTCAGGTAAAGAAATTTATGACGTTGTCTCATTCGCGCCAGGCAGACCTTCTGCATTGGGTTCTGGTCGCCGGCCACGACCGCTGCGACCATAACTGCGGCTTCGGCCATTACATTTTCTCTTAGTGTGAACTCTGGTTGCAAACCTTGTATGTCTAATTGATTTCTGGACCACGCCTGTGGCTCGAAACCTTCCAGCACTTTTGGGGTTAACTGGTTCTCTTGGTGATTGACAGTTCCTTCTTCCTATCACTTCTGCTCTTCTTCCTCCCCTCCCTTATATATAGTCTCTGCTTCCTGTCTTCTTTGCCGGCTATATGGTTTCCTTTCCCTATAGTTCGCCTGTATTCTCATTTGACTTTCTGTTCTCTCTGACTCTTGCTTGGTTCCTGGTTATTCTTTTGTTTCACGTTTGTGTACTGCGCTGCTCGTTTGTTACTGACCTGGCATGCCCAACTACTCTTGTTTGTTCCATGTTTGTTTGTCTTCGTCTGTGTTTCACTTACTCAGAGCAGTCACCAGTCTTCTGGTTGGGGCTGACCTGGTAAGGAGTCTGGTTCCCCAAAAGGCAGGGACAGAGGTTGGGGCCAGTGTCAGGGCCTCACTCGTCTGTGTCTCTTTGTGTATCCTGACTGTCTCGGACAGACGTGTCTTTGATCAATATCCATCTTATTCAACCATTAAAAACTAGATTGCTGATTTAAAGCATGGAAAAAAAGACGGACGAGAAGAAGCCTGGGAGATGGGTTTCTGTATCAATGTAAGAAAACATTGATGCTGTCCATTATGTGATTTTCAGTGATACATGGATCAGCCTAAAACGCATATCAGAGCCTTTGAGCATCTCATGCAAACATTTTTTTGCGAAAGCTATCCAAAAAATGGATATTTAAATGTCTCAATGTTGACCAAAAGTGAAAGAGGGTGACAATGTCTCGTTGGATCTGCAATGTTTTTACCAACAGAAAGCAAAGTTTTTGTATCGCCATGTTACAATGGCTAAAACATGCATACATTATTATGAACAAGAAACTAAAATAATCTCTAAAGAATGAGAAGCTCCAGTTTCTCCTTCAAAACGTTTTGTGAGCAGAAGTCTGCTGGAAAAGTTCTTGCCTCCATTCTCTGGGACAAAGATGGCATCACTTTCACACAGTACTTGAAATAGAGAAAGTCAATCTCAGGAGAATATTACACATTTTTATCAAACAAGTTTCTGAACAAAATTGTGGAAACACACAACTAGACATGATGAGATAAACTTTCCTAAGGCATCTTTTGTTTGCAGGATAAGGCACCCATCCACAGCTCTTGTATTGCCCTGAAAAAACCTCAGTAAAAACAACTTTGAAATTGTTGATCATTAAGTATATTCTTCTGATGTGGTTGCAACTGATTAATGTCTCTTTCTGAAACTTAAAAAAATAAATCAAGGATGAAAATGTATGACAAACAAGATGGTGCTGTGGAGTCATGGTTAAGGAACAGGATAATAGTTATTAGATTACAGTTATCGATGCATTAAATGTATACGATTGAAAGGCGAGAGTATTAAATAAAATAGTATTACTTTGAAAACTTGTAGATTTTTTCTTGGCTAGGCCAACTTTATACACTGACAAGCAAAAGGGCAACAATGTTTAAAACTTTTGACTTCCAGGCTCCATATCTCACCATCCACTACAGCTTTGGACATGAGACTATCATCATTTTATAGACAATCACCTTGGCTATTTTAAACATAAATTTGACTTGCAACTATTTAGCATATGCTTAGCTATGTAGATTATTCTCATGTAACTGTATTGTTATTGTTTTGCTCCTAAAAATCAAATTTTTTTATTATTATTTTGTTAATATTTTGAAAATGGACTTTTGGCTTTCAACACTTCCTGTATCCTTTTGGACATGCTCTTGATCAGATTCAAGCATGTCTCAATCAAAATTTGATCTCTTCCACACATTCCCAATGTTGGTGCATACTGACCGACTCACTTGGGAATAAATAGAGCTTTTTCTTCAACTCTACCCACAAGTGTTTGATTGGTTTGAGGTCTGGGGACAGTGGAGCCAATCTGGCAACTCTACATCATTGACACTGAACCATTTCTTTGCCAATAAAGGTGAGTTTATTTTTTTTTATTTAATGGGGTCCAACATACCTATCTAGCTAAGGCCCACCTACGTACCTACCTACCTTGGGTCTATCTACTTACTTAAAGGGGTTATGCCAGGACGTGCCTTATCTGCAAAGAAGCAATTGTAAACAAGCCACGCTGAGCTGAGAGAGCGAGAGACACAGCCAGAGCACAGAGCCCTGCATAAGGGATCGTGTGAAATGTTCACTCAAATAATCAAACTACAACTAGAGGATTCTGTATACAAAAGACAAAATCTTTTCTCCACAGCAGCTTGAAAGCTTCTTCATGTTCTCTGTCATCAGATAAAGCAGGGATCTACTCAGATAATCACACTACCACTAGTGGATTCTGTATACAAAAGACAACATATTTCTACCCGGTGCCTTGAAAGCTTCTTCAGCTCCCTTTCATCAGATGAGAAGTGTTCTCTGAGCAAGCCCGGTAAGCAGCTCTTGTCAGGTTGTATCTAATAGACGCTTTTAAGTAACTAAGGGCAGGTAAGTCAGCCTGTAGCTCTCTCAGACTGCAATTTTTGTAATCACATATATTTAGAAAAGTGATTAAATACCCATTTTGGAGGATCCCACGTCAACATTACATCATGGCAAAACCCCTTTAACTGGGGTCTATCTACTTACCTGGGTCCTATCTACCTACTTAACTTGTGCCCACCTACCACGCACCTACCTAACTGCAGCCTACCTTCTTGGGGCCTATCTACCAACCTTCCTGGGGCCTACCTACCTACTTTGAGCCTTCCTACCACCTACTTATTTACCTCGAGCCTATCTACCTACCTAACTTGGGCCTACCTACCTATCTGGGTCCCACCTACTGCCTCCCTAACTGGAGCCTACCAACTTGGTCCCTACCTACTTACCTGGGGCCTATTTACCTACTTAACTGGGACCTACTTACCTGGGTCCTACCTGGGGCCTGCCTACTTGCTTTTTCTGAGGCCTACTAACCTACCTACCTGGGGCCTACCAACCTACTTGAGGGCCACCAACCTACCTAAAGTCTACTGTCAGAGAAGACATCTCCTGTGAGTCCTTGGATATCACTGCACTGTATTCATGTATATGTCTGCACAGCCTATGTACACTGGTAAATACCACTATATGGTCACTGTACGGAGGTTACATACAGTGTGCAGAGTCTGTGTACAACTGGTAACTACCACTATATGGAAACTGTATGATGGTTATATTGGTCTTTGCAGACTGATTTTTATTCAGTAATAGTATAGTGGTATTATTCAGTCACTATGTGGGGGTAATTTGTGGTTATATTCTGACTGTATAATTAGGTCCTAATGTAGTAGTATTATTGGTAACGTTGGTCTGGGTCTTGGTATAGTGGGATTTGTTTGGGAGCAGTATGATGGTGATATGTATGGTGAAGTATTTGCTCCTTGTATTTTCTAGTAACTGCATAACTATTATTAAGAGGTCCAATAAATATTTGTGGTCAGGAAGGGACTGGTGGCAGGGGAAGCGGGTCATCCAAAAGTTTTCCTATGGGGCTCAGGCTTCTCTAGATACGCTTGAATTGTTTCCACTCTGCACTTGTCAACTTGACTGGCATCACATGAGGTATATGTTTACTTTCTAGTCTCTTCGAGACACTTGGGCAAATCTTCGGACTGTGACACCAGTTATGCATTTGCCTTATAATATAATATAATCTGAATTACATGCCATATAAATACTAAACTATTAAATAATCAGAGTTACAAAATTGTATCAACTGCTACAATAATAATACTGAATCACAAAAATAATGTGTTGAGACCTAAAATGCCATTTGGCAATATATAGATGTTTAGTGAAAACATTTATGGTATATAGCATATTTTGTGACACATAATTGGTGTTAGAACGATGTAAATATAGTCAAATGTAAACTACAGCCATTATGCATAACAACACTCATCACACATCTGATGCCTTATACACTTATGTGATTTGCTGGATTTTATACAGAAGAGGATGTCAGAATGGATGCTGTGAGGCCCGGCAATGCCAAATAGCATTAGCTGCCCATTCTTACATGGATATGACAGTGATTTTCAGACTAGTACTGTATTTGCTTTAGAACAGCAAGGGCTGCAAAATACAAACATCTCAGCAATTTATGAAGGTTAGTTATGCATCTCCTAGACGTTCCCATCAGAAACGCAACCCCACCAGCTCTCAAGATCAAGGCTTTTTATGACTCTGCATCTAGGATAAGCTTTAACTAGGATTCTCCATGGAACAATGTAAAGTAGTGTGTGGTCTCATACTGCAAATCCAGCACTTTCCAATAGTTGTCATCATTTAAAGAATTCAACATTGGAAGGTTTATAAAAATTCCCCTTATAACAATATCACATCTTACTTCTCCTTAAACCCGATACATCATGGAATCCAATCATGGTATCAAACCCCTGATTCTAATCCAATGGTTACAAGAAAAGAGGAAATATAAATCTTTCCACAATGCTGTCAGCTGCTGTATATACACAGCTGTTCTCCCCTAGAAGCAATGTAGTTTCAAAGTGTGTAGGGTGCACCCCATTGGCAAAGGGAATGTCAGCAACCAGTTTGTTAAGTCTTTATATTTCCAGGACTAATAACAGAGGCACAGTATGGAACAGGTCCTAAAGGCTCCAGAAGTGCTATTTTATGAGGAATTTAAGTAGTTGATAAGCCCTCTTTATTGAACCACACAGGAGAGCTTTATTAACAGGTCCTGCATTGTTCACCACACAGGAGAGGTGACTGATCCTATGTACTACACCACATAGGAGAGCTGATAACTCCTTCATGCTACACAGCACAGGAGAGCTGATAACTCCTCTATACTACACAACACGGGGAAGCTGACACCTCCTCTATACTACACAGCACAGGAGAGCGGAAAACCTCTCTATACTACACCACACAGGAGAGATGATAACCTCTCTATACTACACCACACAGGGGAGCTGATAACTCCTCTATACTACACAACACGGGGGAGCTGACACATCCTCTATACTACACAACACAGGAGAGCTGATAACTCCTCTATACTACACAACACAGGAGAGATGATAACTCCTCTATACTACACAACACAGGAGAGCTGATAACTCCTCTATACTACACAACACAGGGGAGCTGATAACTCCTCTATACTACACAACACAGGAGAGATGAAATAACACAAACCTTCTCTATACTACAAAAACACAGGGAGATGATAACCTCTCTATACGACACAACACATGGGAGCTGATAACTCCTCTATACTACACCACACAGGAGAGCTGATAACGCCTCTATTTCTACACAACACGGGGGAGCTGATAACCCCTCTATACTACACAACACAGGAGAGATGATAACTCCTCTATACTACACAACACAGGGGAGCTGATAACTCCTCTAAAACTACAAACACGGGACGAAACTTGATAAAACAAAAAATTTCCTCTATACTATACCACACAGAAGAACTGATAGATCCTCTATGCTATACCACACAGGAGAGCCGACACATCCTTTATACTGCTGGATCTGCTATACTACACCATACAGAAGAGCTGACAGATCATCTATTTTATACCACATAGGAAAGTTGACAGATCCTCTTTACAGTGTCGGACTGGGGTGCCTAGGGCCCAACGGTGGAATTTCATTCATGAAGTTCATTTTGGGCCCACCAGTGAAGTTGAGTCTGTGGGCCCACCCTACTGCTACGCTACTTGCCTGTTGTAGTCACCTTCTTGCCTTTTGACTCTTTCTCTGTCTCTCCCAAGGATGTGTATGCAGATTAAAAGAGGGATTCCCATGCTTGACAAAGGGGGCGGACGTCGAAACGTAGCAGGTGCAAATGAGCACGGAGGTGATGGAGGCTACACGTTCAGAGGAACAACAGGTCTCAGCTTGTGAATAAGTCTGCATGGACTGAAAGGTTGGACTTTGTATCTTACCCTGTAACGGTTACCTATCTATATACTTTTTAAAGGTTCTATTGTGCTATATATGCATATTTTTAGCATATCTTTTGTATCGATTAAAAAGAAAGAAAAAAATTTACAGATCCGTGGAAAGAGTATATATATATATAAAGATTCCACTCTTTTCCACCAGTTCAAGCGTGCCTCTGTACTATACCCCATAGGAGAGCTGACAGATCCTCTATACTATTCCACATAGGAGAGTTGACAGATCTTCTATACTATACTCCATAGACGAGCTGACAGATCCTCTATACTATTCCACATAGGAGAGCTGACAGATCCTCTATACTATACCACACAGGAGAGCTGATAGATCCTCTCTCTATACTATACCACATAGGAGAGCTGACAGATCCTCTATACTATACCACACAGGAGAGCTGATAGATCCTCTCTCTATACTTCACCACACAGGAGAGCTGACAGATCCTCTATACTATTCCACACAGGAGAGCTGATAGATCCTCTCTCTATACTATACCACATAGGAGAGCTGACAGATCCTCTACACTATACCACACAGGACAGCTGACAGATCCTCTATGCTATACCACACAGGGGAGCTGACAGAACCTCTATACTATACCACTAGGAGAGCTGACAGATCCTCTATACTATACCACATAGGAGAGCTGACAGATCCTCTCTCTATACTATACCACATAGGAGAGCTGACAGATCCTCTATGCTATACCACACAGGGGAGCTGACAGAACCTGTATACTATACCTCACAGGGGAGCTGACAGATCCTCTATACTATACCACATGGGAGAGCTGACATCCTCTCTCTATACTATACCACACAGGAGAGCTGACAGATCCTCTATACTATACCACACAAGGAAGCTGTTAGATACTTTATACTATGCCACACAGGAGAGAAGACAGCTTAACTATTCTATACCACACAGGAGAGCTGACAGTTTAGCTATACTGTACCACATAAGAGAGCTGACAGATCCTCTATACTACACCTACTCCTGTGCACTTTTCATTAAAACAGGTGCATTTTCTGCCAGTCTTCAGACATTTCCCCAAAAATTTCTGAGGCAAAAGTGTAAGGGTCTAAACTTTTTATGTTTTTTTTCATCCAGAAATTAGTGCCAATTAACTGGCATACATGGTGAGGCTTCAAGGAGGAGTGTGTGGTCTAACATGCATCATTATGTACCAAACATTGTCCCAGAATATGATCCAATATACTAGGGAAATAGGCTAACAAATAGGTGGTTAGGTACATTAGACAACGGTATCTATAAATGCTTCAAATTTATCACACAGTATGAGCCACTGTAATGAATTAGGCATAAACTTAGACAGTCCAGTCTCAATTTACACAGGATTAGTAAATCTGCCCCATCCATAGATACCATTTTACAACTGTTTGCTCTAAAATTCTCCAAATGTTAATAAAATAGTCCGTGCTGTTTAATGTATTTGTAACCTATTCTCATTTTCCAGAGATGTTTAATCATACACTGAATTTGCCAGTCCTTTCTAATACCTAGTTTTTTATAGCGAATTTGCTGAATAAAATAACTAGTATTGCAAATGCCGCAGTCTCATGGGAAAACATTATTCCTGCTGAAGAAAATAAAATTTAATTCTTCAATCTCCAGCACTATTAAAGGTTGTATTTAAGATGCATGCAGCATTAAAAAGACATCAAAATTAAAATAAACCTATAAATCTCTTCATTTAAGGACTTTCCATGTACAGGAGAACCGAGGAAACAGCTGCCCCGAAGACCCTACAGCTGTAAATTCTCTCTGTTTTAATGTTGTTGTCTTTTTTGTTTCTTTCTGGAACATCTTCAGGATTGTTGGAAAAGAATTTCAAAGACAAATTGTATTACTGCAGGGAAGCAACTGCCCCAACATGAGCCCTAGCTGCAAATTGTAAATTATTTTCATTAGGTTTTTTCCAGAGAAATGTTAAAATTCTTCAAACTACAAGCAGACCAAATGATCATTTTCAGGCAAAGGAGGAAGATGAATGCAGGCAGAAATTAGTTTTATATGCAAAACTGATAAAATAAATCATGATGTCAATTCCTTCCGGAATAACTATAATGGGCACTCTAAAAACTTGGTGACTCAGAGCATCGAAACCACGTTCCTTGCCATCTGAATTTATTACAAGGAGTCAGTGGCAGGAGCAAAAATCATCCATTGCGTCGTTAGGAAAACAATTCATATTTTTACTCAAAACGTGACAAGTGGATGTAAAAAAAATAATGTTCCAAATCATCAGACTGTCATTTGTCAGGTTAATTGCCTAGCTTTGAGTAAAATTAAACCATGGTGTAGACTGCCCCTGAAAGCAGCTGAACTCTGACAAACGAACAAAGCATGAGAGAACCACAACGAGGATTCACGCCATTTAACATACCTTCAGCTATTTTCAGGGGTATGCTTAACTGCAGTGTGCCTGCTCTGTGAGCGCTCAGGCAGAAGACGCCAAAAAAGTCTGTTTGCTATAATTAGGGCCAAACATCAATAAACAGCTGCCAAATGGGAAAAGATGAAATATCAATTTATCTATCCATCTATCTGTCTATTTATAATCTAATCTATTTATCCATCTATCTGTCCATTCATAATCTATCTACAGATCTGTCTATTTATTTTTTATTTATCTACCTATATATCTGTCTGTCCATATATCCATCTATCTGTTTATTCATTATCTATCTACCTGTCTGTCTATCTATCTATCTTTTCACCTATCTGTCCATTCATAATCTATTTATCTATAGATCTGTCTATTTATTTATTTATCTATCTACCTATGTATCTGTCTATATATCCATCTTTCTGTCTATTCACAATCTATCCATCTATTTGTCCATTCACAATCTACCTATCCGTCTATTTATTTGTTTCTTATCTATCTCATAACTATGTATTTATCTACCCAGCTATGTGTTTATCTATGTATCTTTCTGCCTCATATTTACGTATATATATCTATTGATCTAATCTATCTTTCTTATCTATCTCATAAGTATCTATGGCTCTGTCCATCTATCTATTTATTATCTATTTATCTTTCTTTCTAGACATCTATCTGAAACCTATCTTTTTATCTGTCTAGCTATCTATCCATCTATCTATTTATTTACCTCATATCTATCTTTTTATGCCTGTCGATTTATTGGTTCGACTACCTATCTATCTTACACCTATTAATTAATTTCATCCATCCATCTAGGGTTCTGTCTTAAAGGGGTTGTCTTGCTACAAAGATCAAATCTGTAATGATGGGAAAAGTTAAAATAGCTCTTTTGCAATTGGTTTGTATTACCTAAATCATTTAGTATAGCAGCTTTTAGCTAATCTGTGTGTGTCTAGAGCTAAATCAGCAGCCTGAGGTCAGGCCACGCCCCCATTGCTGTGATTGGCTGCCTGATATTCAGTTCAATCCTGGTTGGGAAACACCCTCTGTGTGGGACACACCCCCTGTGCTGTGATTGACTGCCTGCACTCTCTGTGCTCACTCCTCTCTGAGCTGTGTAAAACTGAAACTGGCTGCCTGCCTGAGCTTTCTGTGCTAGCTGCTGTCTGTGTGTTCTCATTGTCTGCCTCTCACTGCCCCCTGAACTATGTAATAAAGGCTGCCTGAGCTCTCTATGCACCTCTTGCAGTGACAGCTCTATGTGAAGGATTTGGGCAATTACTGAGTCTCTTTCTTTGCCAGATATAACACACACACATATAACACAGCTTTATACACACTGCTCTACCCACCTATATAACACACTCTTATACACTCTGCTCCCTTCAACCATATAACACACCCTTATACACTCTGCTTCCGCCACCCACATAATACACACTTATACACTCTGCTCCCCCCCACCTATATACTACACCCTTATACACTCTGTTTCCCCCACCCATATAACATACCCTTATACACTCTGCTCTCCCTCTTCTTTCAGGCAGGGGGTAGAGCAGTTTGCATTTCTCACATTTGTTTCATCATTTCAGGCTGTATGTATAACTGTTTACACCAATGCAGGTGTTCTAGTTACAGGGAGCTTGTGGAGCCTTGGAGGGAGGTGACAGCTCTCCAGGCATGAGTACAGAATGATGATGATGATGACTCAGGAGGGAGTAGGGAGGGGGTGTGATGATATCACCCCTCTTCAGTGAGGGAAGACACACCTATTTGGAGGAGACCTGCCCCTGGATTTGAAACTGTAAGCCAGAGAGAAAGAGCTAGATGCCTGTGAAAGCCTGTAGTGAGACAACCCCTTTAATCTTCATCCCAGTTCACATCAGCATCATAGGCTTTGTTGAAAATTACAGAAAAAATAATGTAGTATGCAGTACTAGTTTTTCCACATAAATGATGGATACCATGACAGAAACCTTATAGTCCCATTATAGTCAATAGGTTCCATCGGGCCTACTGGTGTCTGTCTTGTGATGGATCCAGCACTGCATTTTTTTTTTTGGGGGGAGGGCCCTGACTTCCTATTTCTTTCTCTGTCTCTCCTCTAAATAAGTAGACAAAAGGAGGGGGCTCATCATCCTATCTCTATAAATCGATTGTGGGGTGTCAGTGGCTTGATATAACTGCAAGGGACCTAACAAACGACTAAAGATCCTCTATGGACAGAAGACATGGAAAAGAGGTTATTCTGTCCCTGGGTGGTCAAAACAGCAAAATAATGCACAATTTAATAGATGTTATAGGGTGCCCTTTCTTTTAGAGTATATTTCTGTTATTGTGTCACTTGCTCTGTTTTACTCGCTACCATAACACTTCTATTACCTGATGTAACACACTTTCATATTAAATTCAATGTATTTTTATAGACACTCTGCTCTTGTGCACCAAAGACGTAACCTAATCAATAATTTGCTTTCTAAAAGAGAATTCTCTGAAACAATAAGATAATAAATATAGCAGAGAGCGCCATAAAAGCTCCTGCTTCCTGCAGCTTTGCACGCTATATACAGATGTAGCAGAGCTATGGGGCATTTAACTATGGGGCTACTTTGATTTGAAGCAATTGTTTTAAGGTAATGAAGGAGTTTTATCTGTAGTCCAAGATACAGCGAAAAGTTGTGCCAAATTATAAACTCACCCCATACAGTATATGCAGACATTTTATCGAAATGTTTTCATTTTTTTCCAGCTTCTTCTAACTCCAGACAGAAGGTAGAACATTCAGTAGCAAATTTGCAATCCTAATTGTTTTCTAAAAGCACAAAACAATGAAAATACAGGCCAAAAGGTACACCCACTCGTTCTCATCATAAAATGCTTGTCCTTTCTGGTGCATAAGGATAAATTTAGCTTGTTCATCAGCACTCTGTACATGAATGTGACCCTATATTCATATAAGAAAGCACACAGCATGCCTCTCAGCTGCTTGCATAAACAGCTGACAACAGCAATGCCAAGGGTCGTTACTCTTGTGTACATGCAACTCACCCATTTTAAGTGGACGACAATTCTTTAAAAAGCAAATTCTCCATTATTATGTTAAATATTGCGCTTAGGACCAGTTTTGCTTTCTCAAAGTAAAGTCACTGGAATGTCAATCGGATGCCTATTCGTCCTGCAGCAGCATTAATATTGTGTGATGGAATGGCAATGAAGGGTATGGGGAACAAAACATAAAAATATGTAACCTAGTCCATTAAGGCATTTGAAGTCTCCATTAAGAAATGGCATTATATTTTGGACACTGCTACAGACTCACAGGACCAGGTTTTTAGTTATGGTGGCCTGGACAAAGAACCACCCCAAAATAAGGACAATATCAGCCCCTCTTTATAATTAATCAACAAATCACAGCAAAACTAAGAGGCATAGGGCCACACAAATACTAATAGTAAAACTTAACCTTTAATGACTAATTAATAAAACACAGGAAAACTAGCCCTGTTACACCCTATTGAAAAAAATCTGTCTACAAAAAATAGGGAACCCGCCCCGATAAGGGCGACCCTACAGCACACCCCCTGGCAAAAATCCCTAACAATCCCTAATAAAGCCAATAATACAGTGTTACTGTTGGGAAAAAGAAAAAAAAATGATATTGTAAATATTCAAAAACTCAAAAAACTCCAAGATAGATACTTCAAAACCTCCAACGCATTTCCCCCACAATTCTTGAGTTTATCGAGGAGTATAGTGAAGAAAATAAATGAAAAACAGATACAAATCAAAAATTATTAACTGTCCTACTGATAGAAACAGATAATAACCCCTTAAGTGCGGCAGTGTACTCGCAGTATAAATAAATGGCACAATGGAATACACCAACCTGGACACTAGAATGTAAATTGCAAGATGTCAGATAGTCCAGAAATAGAATGGTATAGGATATCAGACATTTAGCAAATCATGATAACGGTGAACCTGCAGTAGGACAAGTTGATACAGAGAAGAAGGACAGTATAGCCCAATCATGGTACAAAGCTTCCACCAAGGTTATATGCACATTATCCACTAAGTCGGGGGTTCTTAACCTTTCTTGTTTGCCAGATTCCTTTGCCAGTCAGTTGGAAACAACAGACTCCTTTGCCACTCAATTGACTTTCCAAGAATGTAGTGGCATATAGTTTTATGACACAAAATCAGCATACATAAAAAAAAGTTGGTGCTAGACTAGCCTAATTACAATAAGCCATGAACAGTTTCAGACTAAAATTCCTTGGGACCACCAGAAGAAATTATTCTGAGGTCCCACCGACTATCTCTGTAGGGCTTGCCCACTTTAAAGTAATTGCAGGGTTCAAAAGAATATATGGTCCTAGAGCCCTGATACTGTTCATTAGCGTTTCATTATTGTATTACAATTTGGGCCCACCACAGGATCTTTTTGTATGCTGGTGGCCCATTTTGACCATGATTATCAATATTTTAAAATTGTATTAAGGTGCTTTCACACGGCGCGTTTTTTTATGGTTTTTTTATGAGTTTTTTTTTTTTTTTTTGCAGAAATAGACAACAATTAATGCTGTGCCTTTCTGCAAAAAACACATAAAAAAGCAACCAAAAAATGCTCCGTGTCAAAGCACCCTTAATCAGTTAAACCAACTGACCTATTTCACTTGTGTGTTAAAGCATATATAAATTTTAATGTAACTTTTCATAAATCAACACTACAAGCAAAAATAAGAAACATTGCTATATCTCTAATTAGAGAAGAATGTTTTCTTCTTACTCTATCATATTCCTTTTCTGCTCACTCAGTCATAAATCAATCAGAAATTCTTGCAAGAGAGAAGGTTTCTGCTTCATTGAGAACTCAAGCTATTGAGAGGAGAGGGGAAAGGGAGGCAGAGAGATGCATAGAGATGATGCTGGCTATATCGCAAGTGTTTTATCTCACATCATTGCTAGATTCACAGCTACACTTCTCCTTGTTGCTGTCTACAGTCCTCCATGCTGCTGCTTACTTTCATTTTAACTTTCTGCCTCTCCTCCCGCCATAGACCTCTGTGAACAGCTGTAACCTGAGATTTTGGTGAAGCTGGAGTTTCAGGAGATAGATTCCCAAGTGATTTTTTTTTTTCTTAATTTGACAATACAGTTGTGTGAAAAAATATTACTGAAATGTATTGCATGCATTCATAAGTGAAAGAATGCTTTCAGTTACAAGTTAGAGAAAATAAAAATAAGTTGATTTTTTTTCCAATTCAATTACACAAACCTCATGAAAACTTTCCATGGACCAACAAGGGGTTCATGGACCCCTGGTTAAGAACTTCTGCTCTAGGTAATTGAAAGGCTCCATTACGTGAATATATCGATCACGGGAGGATAGCAGAGAACTGAAGGCAAGGAAGGAGCTATAGCACCACATAGTATGTGAAGGCTTTATTGACCCAACTGTCAAGCTTTGAAATTTTACAGACTTCATATTAAGCTTTGAGATGCTGTACAATATTGTTGATCTTTATTTTAATACATTTTTGGGACAAATTATCCTATTCATTAAAAGCATTTACAGATACTGAAACTGATAGCAAAAAACATTTCAACACAAAGGGGGATATGTACAGTATGAAGTGATGTATGCCAGTTCTTTTGCATACAAAAGCGGAAAATGTCAGCAGAAACCATGTTTGACCCTCAGCAATTTTGTGCCGCTCTCGCCACTCTCCTTAAACGTTGGTGTTTTTTTTTTTATTAGGACCAGTGTACGAAACCTAAAGTAAAATAAAGTTGCATAACTTATCACTATACAAGGTTTAAATGGGTTGTCTGGCTTAGAAATAATTTTTTCAAATTACATATTGCTGAACTCTGAGTTAATATAGAGAACATTCAGGACCATCACCTATTTATTAGCCACAGCAGAGAGGGAGTAAAAAAGTATCTCTCTGGAGGATGCAGAAGTACATGAGCACCAAACTGATTGATTGAAGTCCTTATAGAGTTTTTTCATGGACCTTTGTGCTTTTTATAATAGCATAATGAGCGTATTGTGTCACCAGTACACAATGATTATTAAGAGAGGAGTGCAGATACAAAGCTGCAGTAGCAACCAGTTATAGAGTGTCCCCACGTTAGACCTTGATGGTAATAGATATACCATCAAGGTCTGATATGTGCAGGTCCCCCATCTGGGACCTTAAAGGGGGTGACTCACTACATTGATTAATCCCACCTCCGTCCTGTTTTCTTGATTACAATTCAGAGGCTACTTTACTAGCTACATCTGGCCTGCAGTGATGAGCTGCTGAGGGCAACAGATCTGTAGCTAAAGCAACCAGCGCTGGCAGCCTATCAGGAGAGATCGAACAGGTCTGTAGCTGTAGCGACTTGAGGAGCTGATGCAGCTCATACAAGAGGGGATATCTAGGAATAGGTAGGACACTGTTAATGGACACATATTGCAAAGTGACTTGTTTTTGCAAGATCTTTAACATTAAAAGCAGCAATTCTTGTAGGGAGACAACCCCTTTAACATGTCTCGGGACCAACCCTTTGAAAGTGTTGGATAAGAATGGAGAGCTGATTATGCTTGCTCACATCTCACCATTCGGTTCTATGGGAGTTCTGAGTACAGGTAAGCAGTGTATTGCAATCCTCACTATATATTACTAAGCACTGGAAAGTGGGTTTTAGTCTGACCAGGGAGAACACCTGCATGGAGTATTATTATTAAATATGTCTCCTCACTATTTTTCCTCTTGTACCTCTCTTGTAGATTGTAAGCCCTGGCGGACAGAGTCCTCTCAGCTTCTGTACCAGTTTATTGCTTAGTTTGTGATGGTTTTTGTGCTTGTTGTTGTCTTTTGTCATATACATAAACAACTTTTTGGATTTATAGCACCCTTAAATTAATGCCGCTTTAAAATCATAATAATAATAATTATTATTATTGTTGCAAAGTGTTACAAAATTATTTACCCCCTTCCTGATTTCTTAATCTTTTGGGTGTTTGTCACATTTAAATATTTTAGATCTCCAAACAAATTTAAATATTAGGCAAATATAACACAAGTAACCACACAATGCAGTTTTTAAATGAAGATCTTTATTATTTAGGGAAAAAGTAATCAAAACCTACAGGGCCCTGTGGGAAAAAGGAATTTCCACCTAGACCTAATAACTGGTTGGGCCACCCTTAGTAGCAACAACTGCAATCAAGCGTTAGCGATAACTGCCAATTAATCTTTTACAATGCTCTGGAGGAAGTTTGGCCCACTCATCGTTGCAAAGAATTGTTGTAATTCACCCACATTGGAGGGTTTCCGAGCATGAACCGTTTTTTTTTTTAAAGTCATGCCACAGCATCTCAATCGGATTAAGGTCAGGACTTTGACTAGGCCACTCCACAGTCTTCATTTTGTTTTTATTAAGCCATTCAGAGGAGAACCTGCTGGTGTGTTTTAGATCATTGTCCTGCTGCATTACCCAAGTGCACTTTAGCTTAATGTCATAAACAGGTGGTCTGACATTCTCTTTCAGGATTTGTTGGTAGACAGTAGAATTCATGGTTCCATTTATCACACCAAGTCTTTCAGGTTCTTAAGCAGCAAGACAGCCCCAGACCATCACACTACCACTACCATGTTTTAATCTTGGTATGATGTTTCTTTTCTAAACTACTGTATTGTTTCTATACCAGATGTAATGGGACATACACCTTCCAAAAAGTTCAACCTTTGTCTCGTCAGTCCACAGAATCTTCTCCCAAAAGTCTTGGGGATTATCAAGATGTTTTCCGGCAAAACTGAGATGAGCCTTTATGCTCTTTTTGCTCAGCAATGGTTTTCGTCTTGGACCCCTGCCATGCAGGCCATTTTTGCACAGTCTCTTTCTTTTGGTGGAGTCATGAACACTGATCTTAACTCTGGCAAGTGAGGCCTGCAGCTCTTTGTATGTTGTTGTGGGGTGTTTTGAGACCTCTTGGATGAGTTGTTGCTGCACTCGTAGGCTCATTTTGGATGGCCGGCCACTCCTGGAAAGGTTCACCACAGTTCCATGCTTTCTCCATTTGTAGATAATGGATCTCATTGTGGTTCTCTTGAATCCCAACGTTTTCTTTAGAGATGGCTGTATAACCTTTTCCAGACTGATAGATCTCAATTACTTTCTCATTTGTTCCTGAATTTATTTGGATTTCCCTATCATTTCTAGCTTCTGAAGATCTTTTGTTCTACTACACTTTGACAAGCAGGTCCTTGCTTGTCAGTGCTTCCTTGCTTGGGAACAGGTGTGGCAGTAATCAGGCCTGGGTGAGGCTAGGGAAATTGAACTTCTTCCCAAAGATGTGAGAAAACACAGTTAATTTATATTTTATTTTTTTTACTTTTTTTGGGTGGGGGACCCTTGATTACTTTTTCTCCTAATAATAAAGACCTTAATTTAAAAACTGCATTTTGTGTTTACTTGTGTTATGTTTGTCTAATATTTAAGTTTGTTTGGTGATGTGAAACATTTAAGTATGACAAACATCTAAAAGATTAAGAAATCAGTAAGGGGACAAACACTTTTTTACACCACTGTATATGCCTTATGCTTCCGATATGTGTGGGTCTCACTGAAGCCCACCTATCAGAAAGATGTGGGTAGATTCCCCACATTTAACACTAAAGGCTATACAGGCAGTCCCCGACTTACATCGTTCCAACTTACATACATCCCCTAGTTACAAACGGAGACTTATTAGGCATTATTATTATTATTTATTTTTGAGCGCCCTTGTTCCAGAGCTCTGTACATTCAGGTTTCATACATAACATAGGTCAAACAAGTACAAAGGTGACAAATTACGAACTAACAACTGGTAAAGAAGGAGAGAGGTCCCTGCCCGTGAGGGCTTACACTCTAAAAGGAAGGTGGGAAGAGACAGAAGGTGAGGGGCGGACATGTTTGTGGATAGTGTAGTGACAGCAGGGTTATTACTGGTTATAGGCAATCCTGAAGAGATGGGTTTTCAGGTTGCTTTTGAGGCTGGTGAGAGTGGGGGAGAGTCTGAGGTGTTGGGGCAGTGAGTTCCAGAGTATGGGGGAAGCACGGGAGAAGTCTTGGAGACGGTTATGTGAGGAGTTGACATGGGGAGAGCAGAGAAGAAGGTCCTGTGAGGAGCGGAGATTGTGTGAAGGGAGATATCTGGAGATTAAGGCAGAGATGTATGGAGGGGAGAGGTTATGGAGAGCCTTGTAGGTTAAGGTTACTAACTTGAACTGGATTCGCTGGGCAATGGGAAGCCAGTGAAGGGATTTGCAGAGGGGAGAGGCAGAGGAGTATCGAGGAGAGAGGTGAATCAGACAGGCAGCAGAGTTGAGGATGGATTGGAGGGGAGCGAGGGTGGTAGCTGGGAGGCCACAGAGAAGGATGTTGCAATAGTCTAGGCGTGAGATGACGAGGGCATGGACCAGCATTTTTGTGCTTTCGAAGTTAAGAAATGAATGGATACGGGAGATATTTTTCAGGTGGAGACGGCAGGTGGAGGTGAGGGCATGGCTGACATTCAACACTGAGTCACGCCCCATGATAACCAAGTGCCAGCATGCCACAGCTGCACATGAGATACAGAAAGTTAGGTGAAATCTTCTAAAAAAAAAAGGGCACAGACAGCAAATCAAATGTAAAAACCCTTCCCTGCACTATCCAAAACTAAAAATTGTTTTTTTTGCTGGAATTACAATTAATAAAGATACCAGTTCCGACTTACATTACCTTACAATTTCAACTTACGAACAAACCTACAGTCCCTATCCCGTTTGTATTATGCATGGCTTTCTCTAATGCAGAATATGGGACATGCAAAACAGTCTAACATTTTCTAACTCACATGAACTACAATGGCAAGTCTCATAGACAACCACCATTCCACCCTATCTACTCTTTTCTAGAGTGCTTAATGGGGGTCACAATACCCCATTCTATTGATAAATTCACACAGTGGACCACTTCTTTTCTGTCTCACATGAAAATTGCATGTGAGCAGCCAACCGACACCAGCAAGAATTTCTGTGTTCAGATGATTGAAGGCCACACAGAATGGCATTGAGGGATACATGTGGCCCCTAGACTGCAGGTTACATACCCTTGACCTACAATAGTTATCCATTTTAGAAGTTCTTGATCTAGCTCAGAGGGGATCTTGAACTTTATAATATATATATAATGTATATGTTATCTTAAGAATACTTGTTTTCATAAAATGAACACTTTACCCTTCAAAAAAGATTTCCCTGTGATAGCGAAGAAACATCTTACAGGAGCTGTGTTCTCATTATCTTCAAATTCAAATGTCATCAGCTCATACTGAATACTACACAATAGTAGTTTCTATGTTTTTGTCATTTTATTTTCATATAAGATAAGTAATATAGCTAGCAATGACCACTAAGAACAAACCCATGTTCACTAGTCACATGCATGTTACAAGCTCTTATTATAATTACAGTAACAGAAAAATAGGGGAAAAGTATAAGCTAATAAAAACAGTAAGAATTCTGGTAAAAGAGTGTAACAAGTAAAAGTATTAATAACTCCTTAAAGAGTTGGACATTTTTTGCCTTAAAGGGGTTTCAAATCCCCCCCCAGGTTCTATAATTCAAAGCATAAGTTGTATAAAGGAGTTGTCCTTTTCCTCTGAAACATAAATATTAAGCTCCTAGTGAGCCAATAAAGAGAAGGCTATACTAACCTTTCACCGTCCCCCCATTCTAGTACTGGGTCTCTTCCATCTGTTTTCTTTCTAGCCAATGCAGCCATTGATTAGCTGCTGCAGTCATGTGTCACTTCCCGTACATCACTGTTCAGAAGGGAACAGCCCTAAACGGTGGTGTAAGCATAGGCTATTCAGCATCCTGGAAAGCAGAGTGGCGCTCATCCCCCACAGCAGATACCCAGCTTTCCCGGGCACTAAATAGCCTATCTAGTATCCGGGGAATCTGGGTGATGCCTCATCCCCCACAGCAGGCATACAGAAGAGCTGAGTGGCACCCATCCTCCACAGCAGGCATTCAGCTTTCCCAAGTGCTGAATAGCCTATCCTGTGTCCAGAGAAGCTGGGTGATGACCCATTCCCCACACAGGCATCCAGGAAAGTTGAGTGGCACCCATCCCCAACAGAACATACATATATTCTGGATGCCTGCTGTGGGGGAATGTCACCCAGCTTTCCTGGATTTTGGAAACCCTGTCCAGTACCTGCGAAAGCTGAGTGGCGCCCATCCCCCATCGTGGGCACCTAGCTTTTCTGGATGTCTGCTGTGTGGGATGTTACCCAGCTTTCCTGGATTCTGGAAAGACTGTCCAGTACCTGGGAAAGCTGGGTTACATCACCCACAGCAGATGTCCAGAAAAGCTGTGTGCCAACCATGGGGGATGGGCGCCACTCAGCTTTCGTGGTCAGATGTCACCCAGCATTCCCAGCCGAATGTCACCCAGCTTTCTCAGGCACTTGATAGGTTTTTCAGCATAAGGGAAAGCTGGTTAATACCCCATCTGTAGGGTTTCTGTTTTTTTCTTTTCTTTTTTATCTTTTTACAGAATTCCCTTTTGGACTACGACAGATTTGCTGGACTACGTTGGATCAGCATTTTTTAAATAAAATGGTTACTGAGGGCTGCTGTTGGGGGAGTATTTATTTAAAAACATTTTTTTCTGTTTCTGTGTTTCTTTTTCATTTTCTAACTGTGTTAGTAATAGAGGCATCTGACAGACACCTTTATATTACTAGTGATGGGGCTTGGTGCCCTACTAGACTGTGCACATATCCCAAAAAGGCTGTACCCATTGCACAGGTAGACTTTTATAGATTAGCTGTGGGAGGCTGTCCCCCTGTCAGTGGCGCCGGAGCATTTGTTTGGGTATGGTTAGAAGCATGTCCTGCTGTGATGTCATGTGGTGGGTGTGGTTCTACCTGGCCTGATGTGTCCCTCTTTGCAATCTCTAAAAGTTTGGAAGTATGTGGACACTATTATGTGCATTAATGACAGCCATATAAAATCATCCATGTCACAGTGAATGGTTCCTTACAGTTTTGGTGGGTACTGGGGGAGGTTTGAAACAATATTATTTAAAGCTTTATTTGCCTTTGCATTAATGTTTTACGTCTTTTTTTTTTGTCTATAGAAAGGTACTGTAAGAGATAATAATTTATGTCCTGCAAGAATTCCTCCATATGCAGATCACAGATCCATTATGACGTGATAATGTCCCAGACTTCCAACAGAATCATGTCCTCCCAAAGTTCCTCTGTATAGAGATCATAAATCCATAATTGTCACAGTGCATGCCGCAGCCCCTGTCATGGACCACGGTCATGTCCATGCCTCTGCTGCAGCCCCTCCTGTGTCCCATGTTCCGGCGGCGGCCGCTGCCGGTTGTACTTACCTGTCCCGGCTCCTGTCCCAGTGGCGGTGCCCACCAGCAGATACGAGTCTGCTATCTTTCCTCCGGCTCCTTGGTGTCCCGTGCACACATGAGCGCGGTGTGCGCGGCACAGCTCTGTTATTTAAAGGGACAGTTTCCCAATTACCTGCCCCGTGACCTGTGACCTCTGGCTACTTAAAGGGGTTTTGCCACGATCTCATTTCTTACCTCCTGCCTCCAGCTCTTCAGCCCTGTGTGCTCAGAAGGGGGCGTGTGTGATTTGTTTGAATTGCACATCATGTGACCCTGCAGGATGACATCACCAGGCCTTTCCTCTCTTTAATCAAAGAAAGGTCTATTTATGTAAAGCATTGTGAATAGCTGAGAGGTAAAGTTTTTGCCTCTAGGCACAAGGGTCCTAGGTTCAAATCCCTGCAGGAACCAAACCTGTGTTTTTCTCTTTATCAATGCACAAACCTGATTGAGGTTTTTATTATTTATTTGCACTGTTTGACTAATTACTAAGGAGGACAGAGGACGGGAGTAAAATGAGAGCACCTGGGGTTTGAACACTCAGTAGCTGCCTGAGTGGAGAGGTGATATCTGAGCATGTGCGACCAGGAATGAGGAGCTCTCAGCCCTGGAGATGAGCTGTAAACAATGGATCACTAAAGAAGCAGCTAAGACAAAAATGGTGCAGAATTTTTAATAATAATGAATGGTGAAAATGTTTATTATTTCATTTGCAAACTTCCCACGTCAATTTTACTTCGTGGCAAAACCCCTTTAAGGAACTTCCTGCTCTTGATCCAGCATCAGTTCGTTGTTGCATTCCTACATTGATCTTGACCCCTGGCTGATGTATTGCTGTTATACCTGTATTACCTGTGCCTTACCAGTACATTACCTGCTGTTTCCTGCCGATGCACCAGTCCGTTATATCTGATGTTGTATCTGCCCCTGTACCAAGTCCGCTACTTGCCTGGGACTGCATTACCTGTCTACAGCTACAACTGCTACCAGTGTCTGGTGTCTTTCCTGCACTTCGGCTACCACCGCTAGTTATACCGTCTGCACTCGCGGTGGCTCAGAGGATCCGCATACCCAGCCTTTTATTCCCTTAGAACATGACAGTATGAACTGATCATACAATATGGATCCTGCTGATGTGGGCCTGCCAGATATACAGCACTTGGCAGCCATTGTTTCACGTCATGGTGTCCACCTGCATCAATTTTTCCAGAAGCTACAGACACAACGTCTGGATAAAGTTGTGTCTGCACTGGCACCTACACCTGCTCCGCCACCTGCAGTAACTCTGTCCTGACCAGTCTCAGCTTGCACCTGCCTTTTCCTGCCCGATACTACGCAGGCAAAGGCAGTTAAGGATTGGTCAACCAGTGTACAATACACTTAGAGGTCCTGGCACACCAGTTCCCGTCCGATAGAGCCAAGGTGGCGTTAATCATCAGCCTGTGATATGATAATGTCTGTTATGAAGACAGGTGGTGGATCCACTGGGTCACCACGAGAGGTGGCGAGAACCACGCTAGGATTGGAGTATAAGAAGCCCTTTGGTATCAACCAGAGCCCATCACAAGGCAGGATGGATTTGGCTGCGGGAAACTCATAGGTTACTACTCCTAATATGGTTGCTCATGGTGACAACCGATGTGCCATCGAGGTATAGAAGGAACAGGCATATTCTGGTCACAGGTAAGGAGGTTAGTGCAGGTGGCAGGAAAAGAGTAGTCAGTAAGTCATCAGTAAGGGTCCAACCAGGAAACACAGAACACAGGCAACGTGGCACAAATGCTAAAGCTGGAACACAAGTAACCGGGCAGGAAAGACAGCGGGAGGTGTCTTAATAAAGGTCCAGGTGATAGTTGACTGGAGATCAGAGGCGTGCTAACCCTTTAAATCTTAAAGAGCAAGCGCGCACCCCCTATTGGGCAGGAATTTATACGCTGACAATGAGCAGAGGAGGAAAGCTAGGCAGGAGCGGGGAGAGATAAGTGCCGGATAGAGGAACATGGCAAGGAACAGGAGCACATCCGTGGTCCGGACCCAGGACCGCAGCCCACATCGTGACATGTCCCAGACTTCCAACAATCTCATGGGGCAAAAGGTGTTTCCTCCCCAAGAATTCCTCTGTATGCAGATCACATATCCAGTATGACGTGACGATGTCCTAGGTCTCCAACAATCTTATGGTGTAGAGGGTCTGTGTCATCCCAGCATTCCTCTGTGTGTAGCTCACAGATATGAGTGCATGCTGGACAGTAGATTACTATCTGTGATCTGCATACAAAGGAATGCTCCAAGGACACATACCCTCTACCCCATAAGATTTTTGGGTTGTTTTCAAATTGTTAGGTTTTTGGTTTTTTTTACCTATATTCGGATGTTGTTTTGGTTCTGCTTCAACATCTAGATATTTTTTGGTGAAATAGTGCCCATTTCTTCGATTGTGTAGGTTGTTGCCATGAGATTATTAGAAGCATGTGACATCATTATGGCATGTGATCTGGATACAAAGGAATGCACACAACCTTTGTTCCATGACATCATCACACTGTAACAGGTCTCCATGACTCTTCTGCAGAAAGAAGGTGCATTCAGCACCTCCATTGCAGATTCCCATATGTAAACACAGTTACTGTTAGGGGCCTGTAGGATTCTGATGATAATGACGATGATGATGATGATCAGCACAGTCAACACGAATGCAGATGTTGTATGTAAAACATTAATACAGTTACAGATGCTGAATTGTGAGGTACTGCATTGAACATGAAGCTTGTCATCAATCATAGTCTAGGTTAACATACTGGTTATGCATTCTGACTGAGAGTTAGACATGACTGGACTACCTAATCACCTCAGCTATACAATGTGGTAGCAGATGGAACCTAACCATGAAGATTGTGCGCACATGCATGTTATTCATCAGCTGCTGAGTAGTATAAAATGAGCAGTAGTATAGAGGTTGTCCAGTATGTTGATATCTTGTAGGTTCATGACAGCTGGTAAGATTTGCTATGTATGTGTTTTATATGGTTTTATCAAGGGTGGACATAACATATGTGCAACCTGTCCAGTTGTACAGATGCCGTGTAGACAAGTGGGCAACTACCACCTTGACAGGAGCTTCCTTCTGTCTATTAGGTTGTATGTCAGAAAAGAAATAGACACAGTTAAGGGATTTTCTAGACAGCCTTATGAGAACCTAACTCTCACAAAGCTGTTGAAGAGTAAAGGGCACAATTATCGCTCCTGGACAAATACCCTGTGCAGCCTGGGTTTGTCCATAGTGTATGTATCAGCCACGAAAACAGTGGAAGATGATAGAAGTAGAAGCTATTTAGTAAAGACAAGTCTCACCTGGTAACTATCAGGGACGGTCAATTGAGAAGCATGTTATGCCTGATCAATGACACATTGTTGATGAACATGAGTCTTCTTATCCTGCTGTAGGATTTATGGTGTGTGCATTATATCAGATAAAGCAGGACATTTAAAGGATATGGACACTTTTGGCATAGAACATTTATTTTACATATATTAGTGGGTACTTTAAAGGGGTGTTCCCATGAAGCAAAGCCCTCTGCACAGGTCAGCTCTCAGCTAGAGTGGAAAAAGTTGCATTAACTTTCAACCTACAATTTTCATTCTGTCAGTCAGACCCTCTGATATTCACTTTACAGCCTGCTCCTAATTCAGACTTTTCTTTTGTGAGTGTGCCCGACCCAATAATATATACCGTATGTGAGGTCTGTGTATTTAGAACTCTACAGTTTTCTCTGTACAAGCAAACTGCCTTGTCTTCTTGTGTGATCTGCCCTTCATAAATGCTCTCCCCTTCTCCATGCTGTAATCTGCTGTGTATAACGTCCTCCCCCTAACTGCTGCTATATCCAACACTGAGAGCAGGAAAGGGAAGAGCAGAGACAGCTGTTAGAGACAGAAACTGTCCAGATCTGTTTTAGATTCAGCAGCACCAGCAGCTAGGTGAAGGGTTTACACATATTCCACAGCAGTAAAATGGTATGAAATTCTAAATAGAGGCTATGTAGACAGTTGGTTCTGTTTAATTGTATGAAGCAAATGAACAATAATAAATTAATGGCAAAGTTGGCGATATTCTTTTAATTTTCAGACATAAATTAATGTGGGTTGACTGAGCATTATGACTCTTACTAAACACTGAATGGAGCAGACTGTCACATTATAACTAGTCTGATTATTCAAAGTTATTTAGAATAATTTTCTAAGAGACCTCAATACTAGTGTTGAGCGATTATTATCGACAAAGTTGAAATCGGCACAGTTTTTATGTTGACGAAATTTTTGGGGATCTGCAATTTTAGGTTTAAAAATTGTGCATACTATTAAGATCGCCCCCTTTTTCGGCGATCCTTCTTTTTGGGGGCCGAAAATCGCTTACAGAATGAGCAGGGTGAATGTGTGTGCGACGTCATGACGGGGATTGTATGGTGCATTGGCTGGAAAAATAATGCCCGTTTTAAAAAGAAAAAAGCCCTTTGTTCTGATCATGTCCCCAGCGTCTATGCAGTAGGACGGGCTTCCCTGTGTAAACCCAGTCGCGAAATTATTCTATTTCCTCAAAGGAGAAAGCTCTGTTACTTGTACCTTACAACTTGTTAGATCAGAGATTGGAAGTTTTTGTGTTATAGAAAATTTTAAAGGAGATCTACCACGGTAAAGCAGGGAGGGGGCAGGGGGGGGGGGGGGGGGGCCTCGGACGGACACAGTATGCCTTTTAAAGAATATGGATAAGTTCCCAAGACTTATGTGGGACATTGCACTGCAATAGCTTTTTTTATTAACATTTTTATTGAAATATTTTTGGATATTGGCAGCCCGACTTATTGGTAAATTTTTCAGTAAATGCAGGTCTCTTTGTTAGGTGCAAAACCCACTTTTATTATCATATACATTTCAGATAGGGGTTTTTTTTTCAATTTTGCCCATTAGCTTTGTTAATATCCACCCTTTCAGTTAAATTAGAATCCAGCAATTTTGTAGTCAGCACGGTTATAGGTCCAGAAAACCCCTTTTATTTCCCAAAACAACGATAGTGTTTTTTTACATTTTGGGGCCCACAGCTTTGTTCATTGAGGGCCCTTTCACTTTAAAAAGGGGAAAACAGCAAATTTTTTAGTACCACGGTGAATTGAAAAAGGGGCCAAAAAATACCTTTTATTACCGAATACATTTCAATATGTTTTTTGATTTTGCGCATAAAGCTTTGTTCATTGAGGCACCTTGCATTTAAAATTGAATACAGCAATTTTGTAGTTACCACAGGGAATGAAGGTGTCAAAATACCTTTTTTGCCCGAATACATTACAGATACGTGTTTTTTCACTTTGCGCATACGATTGTTCATTGAGGCCCGTGCATTAAAGTGAATAAAAGCAATTTTGTAGTAACACAGGTAATTGATAGGTCCCAAAAATCCTTTTATTACCCAAATACTTTACAGATATGTTTTTTGATTTTTGCCAGTCCAATTTGTTGATAAGCCACCTTGCATTAAATTTAAATCCGCAATTGTGTTTTTACCACAGGTGAATGATAGGTGCCAAAAAATACCTTTTATTATACGAATACATTTCAAATAGGTTTTTTACTTTGGCGCAGGCAGCTTTTTTGATGATCTACTTTGCATTTAAAATTTGAACCAGAAATTTTGTTTCTTTTTGGGGGTTTTTGAGAATAGCGTGATTTCCCGTCTTTTAATAAGAGATTTTCCCAAAACTCTTCCATCCCTTCCAATTTTTATTTTTCGGAACAGGGAGCGAAATTCGGGTGGTAAGCGAGCAAAGAGGAGGGTAGGACTGGAGGTGAGGATGAAGAAGGTGCCCCTTTCCCGTGCTGGGACAAACGCATGCCAGGATCGCAGTTGAGGACCGTGGGCCTGTATGCTGGGTCGGGCCCTGTGAATCTCAGTAAGAACAGCGTCCCCAATCTGCCCCCTTCGGGGTTAATGCAACCGCATCCACCCACAATTGTCATGTTTTAAATTTTTTTGGGGCATTTTGCGGGGAAATGCGCAGACTACAGGTCCTATTGTAAAAAAATGTGGTTTTTTAACAGACATTTTTTTCTTCACAATTGTCAAAAGTGGCTAAAAGGGTGATGGTGCTTCAAAAAAGGAATAGGGAGGACACTGTTATGGGCACTATTGCAAAATGACTTGTTTTTGCAAGATCTTTTAACATAGCCATCAATCCCTTATTGAGAAAAACCCCTTTTACAATTAAAAAAGGAAACAAAGAATGTGGGATTTCCCCCTATTTTAAAAAAATGTTTTTAGAAAATTAAAAACTAAAAAAAATTGAAATTTCAAAATAGTGGGAAAAAATTCCTCGAATTTACAAGGGGGGTACAGGAAAACTTGACCAGATGTAGGTTATTCAGAGGAATGGAGTATGTAGCACATAAGGGAAAAAATACGAGCAAATTTTCCCCCACACGTTGAGTAAAATAGAAAAAAAATGCCAAAAAAAGGGCACCTGGTGGGAAAAGGGGGTAACCCCCATATTTCCAAATGAACCAATTGGCCGCATCATAAGGAGGGGGGAAACGCTACCCCGGGCAGGGGCAGTAATTTCCCGTGAAATAAAAGGTGGTTGAAAGACTCCCCTTTTTCCGGGACCCTTTTTTAATCTGGGGTCATCAGGTTTGGGGCTCATGGTGGCCCCGGACAGGGATAGTCAATGTCCAGTGAAACAAAATGGTGGTTGAAAGTTCCTTTTTCCGTTCACTTTTTTAAATTTAGGGCATGCAGGTTTGCGGCCCTGCTGTGGCCCAGGAAGGGATAGTCAATGTCATTCAACTAAAAAGGTGGTTGAAAGATCCTTTTTCCGGGATTTTTTTAAAAGTGGGGTATGTAGGTTTGGGGGTCATGCTGTGGCCCCGGACGGGGTAGTCTATGTCCCTGAAAATAAAATGGTGGTTGAAAGACTCCTTTTTCCGGCACTTTTTAATCTGGGGGTCTTGGGGTTTTGGGGGCCCTCATGTTGTGGGCCCGGGAAGGTATAGTCAATGTAAAGGGGAAATAACATGGTGGTTGAAAGACCCCCTTTTTCCGGCAATTTTTTAAAATTTTTTGGTATGCGGGTTTTGGGGGTTTCATGCTGTGGCCAGGA
The DNA here is from genome assembly GCA_025379985.1 of Phyllomedusa bahiana. Taxonomy (NCBI): domain Eukaryota; kingdom Metazoa; phylum Chordata; class Amphibia; order Anura; family Hylidae; genus Phyllomedusa; species Phyllomedusa bahiana. Next base: position 52,874 of record JAODAL010004698.1, on the reverse strand, counting down.
CGGGATAGTCAAGGGTCCAGTGAAAAAAAAAATGGGGGTTAAAAGACTCCTTTTTCCGGCATTTTTTAAATTTGGGGGTCATGCAGGTTTGGAGCTCATTGTGGCCCAGGACAGGTATAGTCTTTTGCCCCAGTAAAAACCTAAAATGGTGGTTAAAAGACTTTTTTCCCGGCATTTTAAAAACCCGGGGGGTCATGCGGGTTTTGGGGGGCTCTTGCTGGGGGGCCAAAGGGAAACAGGGATAGTCTATGCCCCAGTGAAATTTAAAAAATGGTGGTTGAAGACCCCCTTTTTTCGGCACTTTTTAAATCTGGGGGTCATGCGGGTTTTTGGGGCTCATGCTGCGTTTTGGACAGGGATATTAATGCCCTTTTTCCCTTAAAAATGAGGGGTTCAAATAAAATCCCTTTGGCATTTTTTAAATTTGGGGGTTTGATGCGGGTTTTTAAGGGTCATGCTGTGGTACAAAGACAGGGATAGTGAATGGTCTGTGATTTTTTTTTCTGGGGGGTTTTATAACCTATGTGTGTTGCCAAAGTTTGTAGAAAAATCCATTTGTCTGTTGGGAGGGTTAAATTTTCCGCTTCTCCGCCCTTTTTGGGTTTGTAAAAATGAAGGTGTTGTTGCTCCCCCCTTTGCTTTAAGGGGTTCACCTTCCATCTTTAATCTCCCCATCGACCATCGAATATTTTGTTGATGATGGTCGGCTATCGACCTTTCGCCCAATGTCGAGGGGAAAACGAACCGCCCCAACATTTAATCAAAAACCCATCTACCCTAAACCCTCAAAAGAATTTTACTGTACCAAACTGCTAAAAAATTTTATGTGGCTAAAAAAGAAAAGTCTTAAAAAGTTTCAGTCCCTTTAAACTTGTTTGTAGCCTTTGACTATTCAGGGGTTCCCTCGATGACCTTGGACTACCCCCGAAAGCTTTTTAAAATTGGAATTTTGAAATCACAATTTAACTTTAGAGCAATTGTGGATGATGAGTACATGTGTGTCACTTACCCGGGAAAGAGATGGTACCATGATGCACTTTAGAAGAAAGCCAAACCACTTTAATGTTCCAGACAATGATTTGGAGGGAAACCTCAGACCTGACATTTATGTGGATGTTACTTTGATAAGTGCCACCTACCCAATCCCCCCTGTGTGACAAAAAAAAAATTTTTTTAAATGGCAATAGCCTTTTTAAAGGGGAAAATCTTTGGCACCTTTTTTTTTTTTTTTTTTAAAATTCAAGACCATGACCCTTTCTTTTCCTTCAGAGTTTTTATTTCCTTATTGTAGATTTCTAAATTTGGGGTCTTTCTAAAAATATGATTTTTTGGGGTTTGGCCCATTTTGCTTGCACTGTTTTAAACAGCATTTCAGAGAGATATTTACACCCCAGCTTCATGAACATAGGACCCTTAAAGGACTGATTCTGCCCCATAGATTTCAAAGGGAAAGAGTTTTTAGTCCTTTTTCTTGTGCCCAAAGGAAGAATCGTGTGCGGGAGGGGGGAGGGGGGGAGCTGGGGACATCTCCTTTTGGGGGACGGGGGGAAATTCTGTTTTAAATCTTTTTAAACCACGGTGTCTTTTTTAAGTTTGCCCCGGGTTTTTAAACTGAAAATGAGAGCCCACTAAAAAATCTCCCTCTACAGAACAGGAAGGGGTAAAAAAAATAGAAATTACCCCTTAGTGGCCAAAGTAAAAAAACTGCAGGAATTTTAAAGGGAATCAAAAAAAAAATTATTTGAAAGTGATATGGAAAAAAAAAAAAAAAAATAACCAAAAATTCATTTTTTGATGACACATTCCCTTTAAGCAGAATAATGTGTCCTACCACACTCCAAAATTTGTCCTGGAAATGGAAGGGAAAATTTTACAAAAGCATTCAAGGTTTTTTATTGGGACCCCAAATTCCCCAGATTTGATGTTGATGTGTGATGGGTTTTGGTGCCCGGGAAACCCCCAGGACACTTTAAGGAGTCTCATGAAGACCATGACTCACTTGGTCACAACTGTTTTTGGCAGAAAAAAATATTAAGGCAGGGGTTTTTTAAAGTCATGGTTTACTGCAGGGTGGGGGCTGTTGTTTCTAAAGAAGACAAAAACTAATTTCTTAGTTGCATATTTGTTCATGTTATAAGATCTGTTCAAAGGGAAAAAACTGGGGAGTGGTTTACCCGTGCTTTTTTAGGGCTTTTGAGACTTAAAGAAGTTGGCCCACCATGCTGTTTTACAGAAACCCAGCCAAACTTCAGAAATAAAACTTCCTGGTTAGGCTGTTTGGGGGGTCCCCAGTTGTGATTGGTTTTCGCTCTGTTGGGTTCCCAGTTGAGCCTGTTACAGGGAAAATGATGTGGAAAGGTTTTTTTTAAAATGTAAATGCAAAAAAGCTACGAATTAGAAGAATTTAAAATGTCAAAAAATTTAACCCCTTAAAAGGTGGGGCCCCCTTTTTTTTTTTTGCTCATTTTTCCAACCTTTCATAGACATAGGGGGGCTTTTATTTTGTGGGGCAAGATTTGGGTTCGAATGGTGTTATTAATTTTTTACCCTAGAAAATATTGAAAAAAACCCCAAAAAAAATTTAAGTGCGGGCAAAAAAATGAAAACCAAAAAAATATTTGTGCCATTTTTTGTGGTAGTTACATCCGGGGGAATTTCCAAACATGTACAGGGGTTTTTTTTTTTTTTTTTTTTTTTTTGCGTTTAAAAAAAAACCTATCATTTTCTATTTTTTTTAAAAATTTTCGCATTGCCACCATATTTTGCGATTCCCTTTAAATTTTTTGTTTCTAACCCTACAGACTTTAGTGAGTGTGGAAAATTTTTGCGGGCTTTGGGGTTTACTTTTTTATTGCTACCAGTTTTTAGAATGCATGAGGAAATTTTTGGGGGTTATTAAATTTTTTTCCAATTTTTTTGGGGAGTGGGAAATGACCCAAAAAACTGCAGTTTTGGCGATTGGAATTTTTTCTTCTACAGTGTTCAGTATACGGGATAATTGGTGTTATATTTTCATAGATCAGACTTTTTAGGACCAAACTTGTGTAACTTTTTCATTAGTTTTTTATTTGTTAAAAAAGGCCAAAAAGGGGGGATTTGAAAATTTATTTTTTTTTTTTTTTTTTTGTTAACGTTCCCCAAAACCTTTTTTTTTTTTTTTTACCCTTTAAAATTTTTAGTCCCCCCGAGTATACCACTTAGGAAGAGCGATCCTTTTTTTCAGGGCCCAATGTACTGTAATGTAATGAAATTTGGGTGTACAAAAATGGCCCGGGTTTTTCTACTTTCCCCGCCCGGGGCCCGGAAAATTGCAAACCTAAAATTTGGCAGTGATCTAAGCGTACACAAGACCTCCAGCTGCCATGTTAAGCAATGTGGGCCCTATGATTTCATCGCCCTTGTGCGCTGTAATTGCCGGGTGTTAGCAGCAAATAGCAGCTAACACTGGGAGGCTATGTTGCGGGATTGCGCTGCAATTCTGCTACAAAGCTCCTTACCGCCATCAGGACGTACCAATACATCCAATGGCACTAAGGGGATAAATAAGCTCCAGCGCTAGAGGTAAGACTCATTAGGGATTGAGTCATGTGGTCAGACAGGGGCTGCTGAAGCAAAGCGAGCAGAGAGAGAAAATAGAGAGGTGGTCGGTAACCTAGAGAAACTTGTGTAAACAAGCAGTAGATCAAATCTGCTTTTCATCCTGAACAAAGCAAGATCAGAACAGTAATGTATTTTGTAATCGTTTTCATTTACCGTTGGCTACATGTTTAAAGCTAATCAATGTGGTAGGAAAACCCTATATTAATATGACCACCTCCTACTTCTGAAGTTGGAAGTGCATACCTCATGAAGGAAGTCACATGTTGTGAACTTGCGTTGTGGGAATATAAGCAACATTATATGATTAGTTATACAGTGTGTAACATGACATAATGGCATAAACCAAACAGTCCAAAAGCTGCTATATACCAAAGAAACACATATCTGTATGTATTTTCAATGATTTTTCTATTCATCAATTGCAAGATGAACATGTGACCAAACTTTTGTTATGAAAAATACATATATCTGTGTATATATTATGGCAGAGTGCCAGCAAGCAGTCGCATGTTTCTGCCACTGAGTGGAGCTATACAGAAGATCCACAAGCAACACTCCACCAAGGGTACCTGGCCTTGGTGGGATAAGAGCAATCCATATATGCTGTCAGTCACAGTATGCGGTTGGCAGCCATCGATAGCTATTTCTGGGTCGGCTCTTATCGGGAGTAGACAATGTGTCGGGTGGGTGTCTGCTCCCTATGTTCCAGCACATGTTTTTGGCATGGCCCTGGAGGCCTATAAAAGCCTGCGTCAGGTAATCAGGGGGCATGGTCTGCTACCTGCAGTGAGGAGTGGCAGTGGAGCTGAAGAGGCTCTGGCCCCCCAGAGACTTGAGGGAAGCCTAAAAGTGTACGGTAAGGATACCATGTTTTGTGGGTCTGGATGGTAGATCCAGACCACTGATAGGCAGGGTCTATATCAGTGGTATAGTGAGTGGCCAGACGGCCTGAGGATTTTGTTTATGGTTTTGTTTCTGTGACTACTGTTCCTGAATAAAGCTGGTTGAGGCCAGTTTTAAACTGAAGCTCTGTGTCTGAGTGCCATTCCGTTTCTGAAGCGGCGATCCAAGAGCTGGTCCAAGATGGCGCCGAATGTAAGTGAGTGCGTCACAAAATATATATATATATATATATATATATATATATATATATATATATATATATACACACTACCGTTCAAAAGTTTGGGGTCTATTCCAACAAACATCATTTCAGTCCTCTAATGGTACATTGTGTTTGCCAACTGTGTAAGAAGGCTTACTTTCCTTTGAGCTAGTTGAGAATCTAGAGCTCTACATTTGTTGGTTTGATTAATGGCCATTAAAAGAGAACTTTCATGTGAAACTGGACAGTCTATTCTTGTGCTGAGAGATGAAGGCTATTCCATGCGAGAAATTGCCAAGAAACTGAAGATTTCCTACAATGGTGTGTACTACTCCCTTCAGAGGAAAGCACAAACAGGCTCTAACCAGAGTAGAAAAAGTGGGAGGCCCCGCTGCACAACTGAGCAACAAGGCGAGTACATTAAAGTCTATAGTTTGAGAAATCGACGCCTCACAGGTCCTCAACTGGCAGCTTTATTAAATAGTACCCGCAAAACGTCAGTGTCAATGTCTATAGTGAAGAGGCGACTCTGGGATGCTGGCCTTCAGGGCAGAGTGGCAAAGAAAAAGCCATATCTGAGACTGGCTAATAAAAGGAAAAGATTAATATGGGCTAAAGAACACAGACATTGGACAGAGGAAGATTGGAAAAAAGTGTTATGGACAGACGAATCGAAGTTTGAGGTGTTTGAATCACACAGAAGAACATTTGTGAGACACAGAACAACTGAAAAGATGCTGGAAGAGTGCCTGACGCCATCTGTCAAGCATGGTGGAAGTCATGTGATGGTCTGGGGTTGCTTTGGTGCTGGTGGAGGTCATGTGATGGTCTGGGGTTGCTTTGGTGCTGGTGGAGGTCATGTGATGGTCTGGGGTTGCTTTGGTGCTGGTAAAGTGGGAGATTTGTACAAGGTAAAAGGGATTTTGAATAAGGAAGGCTACCACTCCATTTTGCAACGCCCTGTGGACAGCGCTTGATTGGAGCTAATTTCATCCTGCAACAGGACAATGACCCAAAGCACGCCTCCAAATTATGCAGGAACTATCTAGGGAAGAAGCAGGCAGCTGGTATTCTATCTGTAATGGAGTGGCCAGTGCAGGCACCAGATCTCAACCCCATTGAGCTGTTGTGGGAGCAGCTTGACCGTATGGTTCGCAAAAAGTTCCCATCAAGCCAATCCAACTTGTAGGAGGGAATTCTGGAAGCATGGGGTGAAATTTCTCCAGATTACCTCAGCAAATTAACATCTAGAATGCCAAAGGTCTGCGATGCTGTAATTGCTGCAAAGGGAGCAACGAAAGCAAAGTTTGAAGTAGAAAATTATAATTTCAAATAAAAATCATTATTTCTAACCTTGCCAATGTCTGGACTATATTTCTATGCATTGTGCAACTCATTTGATAAATAAAAATATCAGGGAAAACACAAAATTGTCTGTGTGACCCCAAACTTTTGAACGTTAATGCATATATATATATATATATATATATATATATATATATATATATATATATATATATAATCGATATTCACATCATGTCATATGTCAGGTAACAAAAGTTTGCTCACTTGTTCATGTTGAAATTGGTGGATTGAAAACTCATTGAAAATACATACATATAGGTGTGTGTTTTTTTTAACATATATCAGCTTTTGGACTGTTTGCTACATGAAGTATTTATGGGCTGGGGGATTCCGATATAGTTGCTTAAATCTGTGGAGCTGATGATATGAAATGTGTCATTGAAATATTAACTAGTGCCATAAACCGACAGCAGCTCTTCGGTCAGGTTCTCACATTGATGAAAAATAATACAAAATCGCAAGCAATGAAAAACACAGGCATTTTTTTTAATTGGCCCCAATTTCAGCTGTTTCAAATCACCTTTCCTAATTAAAAAATACATGCGCTTTTAATTGCTTGCATTTTTGATGCAGTTAAAAAGTGCAACCAAAATGCAACATTAGAAACCAAGCTTATTGTGATGGCACTTCTTATGTACTGTGCATCCACCCTTGCCCCTACAGCCCATACCACCAATGTCACCTAGTTTTCATAAAGAAATAAACAAAAAAAAAAAGTTGCGAACCAGGTTTGTTATTTAAGGTAAATTGACAAAATGATGCCCATGAATGCCTCTTACAAAAAATGGATGTAGTTAAAGGGGTTGTCTCACTACAGGCTTTCTTAGGCTTCTTGAGCTTTCTCTCTGATTTACAGTTTAAAATCCAGGGGCAGGTCTCTCCTCCCAGTAGGCAACTTCTCACTGAGGAGTGGTGTCATCATCATGACCCTTCCCTGCTCTCTACTGTCATCATCATCATTCTCATCACTGTGTGAGCAGTGAAAAGGAGAGGATGTCACAGCTCTCCAGAGCTCCTGCAATGGTCAGTTATCACGCCTGGAGATCTGTCACCTCCCCCCAGGCTCCACAAGCAACTACAACACATGCATTGGTGTAAGCAGTTATACATACAACCTGAAATGATGAAACAAATGGGAGAAATTCAAACTGCTCTACCTCCTGCCTGAAAGAAGTGGTGGAGCACAGTGTATAAGGGTGTGTTATATGGGTGGGGGAGCTGAGGGCATAAGGTTGTGTTATATGGGGGAGTTATATCTGGCAACTAAAGAGTAATTGCCCAGATCCTTCACATAAAACTGTCACTGTGAGAGGAACAGAGAGAGCGCAGACAACCTTTATTACAAAGCTCATAGGGCAGTGAGAGGCAGACAATGAAAACACATAGACAGCAGCTAGCACAGAAAGCTCAGGCAATCCAGTTTCAGTTTTACACAGTTCAGGGAGGAGTGAGCACAAAGAGTGCCAATCACAGCACAGGGGGCGAATCCCGACCTGGGTTGAACTAAATATCAGATAGCCAATCACCGCAAAGGGGGCATGGTCCAACCTCAGGCTGCTGATTTAGCTCTAGACACACAGATTAGATAATAGCTGCTATACTAAATGATTTAGGTAATACAAACCAATTGGAATAGTGCTTATTTTTACTTTCCCCATCATTACAGATATGAGCTTTGTAGCAAGACAACCCCTTCAAGGCTATTTTTTACACTAGAGTCATGGCTTCTGTTTATAATGGACCTGATTTATTTTCCAGCACACAGTGGAAAATCCTGATGAACTTCATTGATTTACTACTTTTGCTGTCAAAAATACTGAAAAGCCCCATGGAAACCTCTGAGCAGAAGTCTGAATACAGCACAAAAACAACTTGTCAGGAAAAGAAAAGGAAAAGTCATTAACTGGAGGCTGAAAGTAGTTGAAATGAAGATTTCCCCTAAATGAAATGGAACTGGTGCAGCAATGTTGGGGCATTTTGGCGCACATTACACTACGCCCTTTTTATGTGAGGCCAGGCCCCTTTAGCCAAGGTCAAATCCCCTGACAGACAAGGCGCAGAAGTGTCTAAAACAATTAATAAATGTGGTGTAAAGCATGTACAACATTATTTTTGGTGCAAAATGTGAATATGGCCCAAGAAATTGCAGTGTTTTTTGAGTGAGTAATGTCCCATTTTTGTATGTGTTTTTTTGTGCAAATTGTGCCAGAATTTTGGCGCCACTATTTTGATAAATGTGCCCTTGTGTCCAGCTCTTTTTACCCACTTCTGAGCATTCACTTCTGCAGATCTGACATTGTATAGATGAGGGTGCTTAATACAAATTGAAGCCGGTATTAAAAATTGGCATCCTTTCTGAAACATAGAGGGAGTACCAAGGCCCTCTATGTAACACCTATACGATTTAAAAAGTACCTATCACCACCTCACAAACACACATATTTTAGTAGATGAAATTATAATACTTTTCTCCAATACATGACATTAGCAAATCAGATGATTTCCATCAGTACTATAGGTAAATAGGTTTTAGGTTCACTTTGTCAGGCAGTGATCATAATCTGGTGAGATGCCTTCTGTGGGAACCAACCAACTGTGCAGGGGGAGTTGAAGACATAGCTGCTTGTACAGGTTTAATCTTAGTCTTTCACTGTACATATACTGCAGCAGCCACAGCACAGTGAGGACATCTGTCTGACAGGGCTTACCTGTTGCTGCCAGCCTTCTCCTCCATAGCACACAGGCATCCACATTACACTGCTGCTAGTGTAATAACACCTAGCATGAATATAGCAGCACAGAGCTTCCCACTATACAGATTAAACAGATTTACATGCTCTCCCCTGTACAATGGACTCTCCCAGCTCAGAAGCAGGAATTTTAACAGAGCTGTCAACATAGTGATCCATCATGTTGTCTTCGCCCAACTTAAGTCCTGTTCTGATTTTTAAAGTAAATTACAGACGAAATGCTTTAATTTCCCCAATTAAACATATTTGAGACATTGTTTATATTTTAGTGTTCTATTACTTCATAGGGAACGGTGGCAGAGGACATCAAATTCCAACTTTTCAGCATCAATCCGTTTTTCTGACAGGGTATGATGTCAGATGCAGTCAGATCAAGGGCCTCAGTGCATAATTGGGAAGAGAGGGTGGAGCTGCAAAGCTGTGCACGGACTGACCTGCAGCTGGCCAGCAGCTTTTAGAAGACTTGTGAATATATTTACTTTCAAAGGGGGGAGGGAGATTAGAGTGGGGGAGGGAGAGATGGTTAAGAGTGGGAGAGAGGGAATAAGTGTTTAGAGTGGGGGAGAGGGATGAGGGGTTTAGAGTAGAGGTTAGATTCGGGAAGGTGGGCTTAGAGTGAGGGAGGGGGGTTTGAGTGGGGAAGGTGGGTCAGAGGTGATGAAGGGGGTTTAGAGTGGGTGTGAGAGAGGAGGAATAGATTGATGGAGTTCAGAGTTGAGGTGAGGGAGGAGGTCTAAGAGAGGTTAGAGTGTGGTGAGACAATGGGTTAGAGTGGGGTATAGGGTGGAGAGTGAAGGATAGGAGTTTAGAGTGTGGGTGAGAGAGGGGGTTAGAATAGAGCAGGCGGATTAGAGTGGGGGAGAGGAGGTTTAAAGTTGAGGTGAGGGAGGGAGTTTGATGGAGGGTTAGAGTTGAGGATGAGGGAGGGTGGTTAGAGTGGAGGAGAGGGAGGAGGTTTTGAGTGGGGGGTAGATTAGAATAGAGGAAGATGGGTAGAGAGAAGGGGGAAGTAAGAGTGGGGGAGGGGTAGATAGGGGGAAGAGGTGAGGGGTGTAACTGGCACACAGTTTTCCTATCTAAGAAAAGCTGGGTGATGCTCATCCCCAATCGGTGGCATGCAGCTTTTCTAAGAGAGGAAAACTGTGTATCACCTCTAGGTGATGGGACATCACCCAACTTTTCTGGACACTGAGTATACTATACAACACCCAGAAAAGCTGAGTGACGCCTTATCCTCCACACAGCTTTTCTGCATACTGGATAGCCTATCCAATGTCCAGAAAAGCTAGGTGATGCCCCAACCCTTACAAGTGGCATCCACCTGTTCTATGATAGGAAAACCAAATGCCACCTTGGGGGATGGGGAATAACTCAGCTTTCCTGCATGTGGGATAGAATATCCATTGTCCAGGAAAGCTGGGTGATGCACCATCCTCCACATCTTTCTTGCAAACTGGATAGGCTATCAAGCCTATGTATATGTGTAATGTTTCTGTTTATGTATAAGTTTCCCTTTTGGACTGTCAGATTTGGTGGACTACGTTGGGTCCGTCTTGGATCTATTTTTTCAATAAAATGGTTAAAGAGGGCTGGTGTTGGGGATTGTTCATTTAAATAAAGTGTTTTTTTGTGTTCAGTGTTGGTGTTTATTTTTACTATTTAATTATTGTGTTAGTAATGGAGGTATCTGACAGATGCCTCTCCATTACTTTTGCTCGGGCTTGGTTTCAGCCAGCAGGTTTTTTTTTCAAACTAAGGCTGACACTAACCCCTTCTCACTATTACCCCGGTACCTAACGCACCAGTGGTACAGGGAAGAGCCGGGTAACTGTCAGACGTGAAACCTCTAACGTAATGGTCTGCTTCTTGGGTGGCTTCGGGTTGGTATTTCTAGGATGTGAAGGGGCCAATATCCATGAACCTTCCCATCCTGATAGTATCAGATTGCAGCTGCTGGCTTTATCTTAGCTTGTTGTGGAAAAAGAGGGGACCATATGTTGTTTATATATTTATTTTTTGAAAATATTAGACTAGGCATCTGCTGTAATCAATAACTAAATAATAAAAAAAAAAAAAACAATTTGGGGGGTTCCCACTCATTCTTCATAACCAGCCAAGGTAAAAGTGGCAGTTGCAGTCTGATGCTGTTATGGTGGGAATGTTCATAGATATTGCTGCCATCCCTCCTTAAATATACCAGCTGGCAGATGCATCAGAAGCGGCTCTTCCCAGTACCCCTGGTGCATTGGGTTCGTAATAGTGACATGGAGTTAGGGTCAGCGTTGGTGTAAAAAAAAAACCCTGCTGGCTGATACAAAGTCCTAGTACTTGTAATGTTTGTCAGACACCTTCATTACTAACACTGGAATAAAACACCAACCCTCATCAACTATTTTATTAACTAAATGGATCCAACCACACCAGGGAGTGGAGTCTAAGAGGTCCTCAGTCTTCCCCGAATCCCGCCGAAAGGCCAGACAGACTTAGCTGCTGGGAACCCCCAGATCGCTACCCAAGACATGGCTACTCACTGTGACAGCCAAAGTTCCAGACGTAGGACCATGGAATGGGTAGAGGTGATGGTCACAGGCAGGTAGTAGACAGGTTTGGTGGCAGGTAAGAGCAGAACAGGTAATTGCTGGAACTTGGACATCAGAAATGCGTATCCAGTTTTAGTGCGTATCGCCTCCCGCATGCCCCCCGAGATTGGGCGCATTACATTATGTAGTGCGCCCCGGAGTGGCGTGTGGGAGATTTTAAAATGTATGAAGGGGGCTGCGCCTGATATTGGGTGCAGATATCTGGCGCAGTCCCGTTCATACATGTCGCCCTATAAGTTTTCTTTTAGTAGCAAATTACCTCTGATGTGTTTTACAGAGCATACTGCATTGTGAGTTAATGGCAAAATTATTTACTTTTGCTCAAAGTGTGTGTTTTTAGCACAATAGGAGAGCAAGCTGTGATGTTTTCTATAAAGTTTTATAAAAAGATTATATCTTAATTTTTGAAATTGTTAAATCTATGACTCAAAAATACTGTACAAACCCTGCAGGGAATTGATGGATCCCTTTCCCTGCAGGCCCATTAAAATCCTATGTTGATATATATGTTCAACGACTTCATGAATGTAGTTTATTCCACAAGACTAAGTGACAACATTCATTGGTTAGATCTGACATACATAGCAAGACGAAATGCTTTTATGCAAATGTTAATTTTCTACAATAATCTAAACTATTCTGCTAAAAGGAATTATCCCTGCAGGCTGGCAGCTGCAGACAGTGAATTAAAAATGGCTTTATATATGGGAAAATCTGTTCTATAATCAGCCCTATCTTTGGCAGAGGCATCAATCTCCTATAGCAGTGGTGAAGGCACACAATGAATGACATGCTAGTGTGATGTAGAAGCTCTGATTGCATCACAGACATCGGTTCCACCGCTTGCCAGGGATGCACACATTCCTCCACAAAATACAGCTCTTTTGTCTTCACAGATGTCAAATGACACGTTCTTCTCAGGAGAGAAGGAAAAAAAAATACCGTAACTTTGATTTATGTAACATGATTTAAAAATAAACTGCACATTCTTGAAAGATCATGGCAAGACTTCAAAGTTTATAGACATCGTTTTTTTATGGCATTTTTTATGGAGAGAGTTTTCTTGCCAGGTCACACAGTTCTAGGCTATTCTATTCCAAGTATGCCTGATAACTTAGGCTTACTGTTTATAGCGTGTGCACAGATGCAACAGAGCTGACTGTCAGATTCAGCACAGCTCAGTTAGTCGCACTGTAGTATGTATGGTCTGGTTTTGCACAGTTATCTTAAAGGAAACCCATCACATTGAACATGCTGCCTGATCCGCCAGCAGCAGGTTATAGAGGGAAAGGAGCTGAGCAGATAGATATTTAGTTTTGTGGGAAAAGATTTAGTAGAAATTGTAATACATTCATTTAAATTTCTGTTTATTATGATAAAGGAGTCCAAGGGGCGGTCCTATCAGTGATTGACAGCTATCTTTGTACATATATTCATACAGGAAACACTGTCAATCATCAGACTGCCACACTGGACTCCTTAAAACAAAATATGCAGAAATGTATGTAAATTAATTGATATACTGAATTTTCCCCCACAAAGTTATTTATCAATCTGCTCTGCTCCCTTTGCTATAACCTGCTGCCGGCAGATCAGATAACATGTTCAGTGTGACAGGTTTCCTTTAAATTTTCACAGGGCACAAAATATGAATAGTGGCATTATGGCATCTCCAAAGAGATTTTCTCCCAGAAACAGCGGCACATTTACCTGTGGGTGGCACTGGATACTGCAGCTCGGCCTTGCTCCAGAGAATGGGCCTCAACTGCATAGGTTCAAAAGGCACCACTTGTATAAATACTGTAAAGGGATGCTATTCCAATATGACATATAGATACAAGTAACCCACAAAAAAATCGGTCCCAATATTTTGACAAAGGATGCACTTCCCAACAAATATAAAAATAATTGTTATTAAAAAAAAAACAGAGCCAGTGAGATTAAAAACAATTAAAAAAGGCCACAAAGTCCTATGCAGATACCAGTACCTGGTAACATACAAAAAACAGCCCCCAACAGCATCTATAAATAGCTTTGCCCTACCCCAAAATAAATACAAAAAGGACAAAGATACATTGTACAGTAACTCAAATTAAATAGCTGCAAATTATATAATAAAGCAAATATATAAAGTACAAATTGCGAGTGAATAAGGATGATAGAATACCCAATATGGAAATGGAAACATCTAACTAAAAAATACAACAAAAAAATGTGTACTGGATTTATATATCCTACAAACAATGCCGTTTTCTGGGATTAGGAAGATCAAATGCTTTTGTCTACCAAAAATAATGCCACATCTGCCTATGGGAAGAGTGAAGTATTACAACTCACCTTCACTCTATACCACAACGAGCCCATGAATAAGAGTCATGCTGTTTCTGTTACAAATGCAGAACCTTGAACGACCCCATTGCAGGAAATTTCCCTCTATGGCATATTGACTGGAAGTGATTGATAAGAGTCCGGTTCATTTCTCTTATTTCCAACCCTTTTATTGACTTAGGGCAACATGTATTTATTTTGTTGCCCATGTGCCATTTTTTTTGGGTGCATTTGTAGCATAGAATACGCCTGAATCTATGAACCTGTTCTACTGTAGGTCATAGATTTAGTGCTTTCTAGCTTCAAATAGACACTTCAGGCTCAAGTAAACCACTTTTAAAGTGTTCTACCTGTTCCAGCAGTAATGTGCCTGGATTTGTCATACTGAAGCTATAAATATGTAGCTTTGTATGGTTCTAGTGCACTGCACCTCCCACTTTCCCCCCAAAATCAGGTGCATTACAAAGTGTTGTGGGTGCTCTGTAATGCGCCTGATATTGGAGTGTGGCTGTTTAAAAATAGAGAGAACGGGGCTCTAGTTTTCCAGCTGAAAAAATGCCAGACTTCTGGCGCAGCCCCGTTCATTCATATCGCCCTTAGAGATTTGTCATGCATGCATTTCGACCCTAGTCATCTAGAGCAACATGTGTGAATGGGGCTGCACCGGATTTTTGACGTACTTTGAGCCAAAAAACTGTTATAGCCCTGTTCTATAGATGTATATACTGTTGTACACCAAAACTTGGCGCAGTATGCACTGCACACAAATATGCCATAAAAGCACCAAAAATGCGTCAAAGTTTGATGCGAAATGTTGTACAAATCCATACCATGGCTGAGACAAAGTTTGGTGCATAACACTCTATGCGGCAATGTTTGGCACATAACAATCTTTCATACATGCTGTTGAATCTTAGTATGTAGAACTGGCAAGTTGGCGCTAGGTTCATACATGTTGCCCCTAGTCCTTTACAAAGCAAATTCAGCTCTGCTGCAACTGTATGTAAGAGCAATAAGTTCATAGGCAATCACTGCAGATCTTTGCATAAAACACCGTCACCCTTTCCTTAGTGCAGCTGTGTGGCACGACAAAACGCATTTCATGGTGATGATTATATTCCAAGTTAACTGCTGCGCTTTAAGCTTTGGCAGGGCTATTGTGATAACAATTACATTTGCTAAAACTCCAGACATAGCTCACAGAATAATTACACCCCGGTAAATCTGACCGTGGTATATTCTCAGTAATCTACAGTATGCTTCACAAGTTTAGTAATCCTCTCCTTCGTCACCCTAGCTTCAAATTGTCTCTGTCTAAGTGATGGATGTGACAATTAAAACTCCTGAAAGGCTCACCGTTGTTAATGTTATGTAAAATTTACACATAACACTACAGCTCTTGGGACTGAGGAATAAACGAGAATGAATTTTAATTCCTGCTCTTTGTTCCGCGCTGTCATTATGGAAGGTATTTTTTTTTTACATAGAGAAGGGTAGAAAAATAAAGAAAAACTCAAACATTATTTACATTGATCAAAAAATAATTAAAAGCTTGTGTCTTCCTTTTAAGACAATGCTGTTTAGGTAAAAAATTCTGTGCTAATTAGATTCCTACTAAAAATGTATAGCAGTTAAGACCCTATGTGGTTTGTACACAGATGTAGATTGAAAACATATTCAAATGACCACTAGAGGGAGCACATGAGATTGATGTATACTGTTTCTACATTAAATGCAATGATAAAACTGTATGCAGTAAGCTCCTATCTTTCCTATAGGGATAATATGCCTTAAATCCTACCAAATATGTGACATGCATGTTATAATGTTGAAGGAAAAGTATGGCACATCGTCAGGAGCTGAGCTGGCTCCATACACAGTGATTGTTGGCTACTCACTTCAGCTGACCCCCGCCCGCAATGACCAGGACTGTTGACAACTCCTTCTGAACATTTAACAGATAAGGCCCCCTCTCTTAGTCAGTTGGCTCCCTGTGATGCAGCTTTGGGGTATTGAGAGGATGTTAAGGCATGTGGAAGTGAAGGCTCCATCTAATGACTCCATTAGGTTGTAATAGGATTAGAATAAAATCAAAATACATTGCATAATGTTAGTATTGTTCACATTTTCAGTTCCATTAAAGAACTAAAAAAAAAAAAACTTAGGGCCACATGTATGAAAACTGTCTAGGTCTAAAATCACCTTGTTGCCTATAGCAACCAATCAGAGCACCCCGGTCATTTCATATAGTGCTCTGGAAAAGTGAGAGGAGCGTTCTGATTGGTTGCTATGGGCAACAAACCTAGACAGTTTTCACACATATGGTCCTTAAAGCTTTTAATTATATAAAAAGTAAAAAAAAAAAAATAATCCCATTTACCATGGAAAAATAAATAGAATTGGTATTGGCACATTTGTAAAAGTCTGAGGCTGGTTTCTCGTGTCACTCTACTGCATGCGTTTTTGTTGAATGTGGATGGTTTTGTAATTAGCTTCAGATACTTTATACAGACGTTGCTTACAAAACCACCTGATTTCAACAAAGACGCATGCAGTAACGAGCCGTGAGAACCCGGCCTTAACTGCTAAACATGACATTTTTTATCGCTAATGATAAACAGTAAAAAAAATACCCTGTTCTTGAATTGCAGCTTTTTGTTTAGCACACCACATAACTGGAATAAAAACGACAACATGTATGCATGGGGCTGCGCCAGTTTACTGGCATGCTTTTTGCCAAGAAACCTGTAGTAGCCCGGTCCGACAGATGTATAACTGTCCTTCACCAAAATCTGGAGCATGCTGTGACAGACCCAACACTTTTGTATGTGCTAATTTTATGGGGGCGTGTCGCGCCAGATTTGTACAATGCACCACATTTATGAATGTGTCACAACAAAATATGCTGTGAAACTGTTGTACCAACCCATACCAATTTCATAGTGGCGAGGCTGAGACAATTTTGCCACACACATTCTATGCAACACTTTTTGACGCATAAATGTTTTGCACACATTTATAAAGTGCTGGGAGACATTTTCATACACACTGACTAATGCTACACTAACTTACTGAGAAGGACTGTTGAGACGTCGTGGGCACTTTTCATATATGTCCCCCAAAGTGTTTAAAAATCCCTACGTCCCCCAAAATAGCAGCAATAATAAATACATCTTGTCTCACAAAAAAACTTTTTACACAGGTCAATCAAATGAAACATAAAAAAAAAAGATATTCAAAGATATACTCCAGCTTATAGCACTCCAGGAATTAGAAAGGAGGCATGATCACAGCTTTTTTCTTTAAAATAATTTCCATATTTATTAAGGTCCGTTAAAACATGGCAATGTAAGGCATAGGGGTTGCGGATACAGTACCCTTAAGATAGCCAGCACGACGCGTTTCGATTTCTTGCAGTCTTAGTCATTGTGCATAGTTCTCCTCTGTAATCCAATGTTTGCTCAATTACAGAGACTAAGTATCAGGAGCCTGCATGGGAGG
Source organism: Phyllomedusa bahiana (assembly GCA_025379985.1). Classification (NCBI taxonomy): domain Eukaryota; kingdom Metazoa; phylum Chordata; class Amphibia; order Anura; family Hylidae; genus Phyllomedusa; species Phyllomedusa bahiana. The sequence continues at coordinate 35,625 of JAODAL010004698.1, read as the reverse complement.
TGGAGTGATGACATCACAGAGGAGGTACTTGTTTTTTTAAACACAGAAACAGAAGGTCCCTTTTTCAGACCTCAAGAAGCGAATATCAGCCTGTTAGGTAAGGATCTCACTTCTTGGCAAAACCCCTTTGGCAAAGTAATGTGCCAAAAAATCTCACAAAAATGACTGCACCCCTCACATTTTTTGTAAATATTGTATTATAACTTTCCATGGAACAACACAGAAGATATTACACTTTGATACAATGCAAAGTAGTCACAGTACAGCTCGTATAAATTTGGTGTGCGCTCAAAATCACTCAAGACACAGCCATCAATGTCTAAATCACTGTCAACAAAAGTGTATACACCCCTAAGTGAAAATGGACAAATTGTGCCCAATTTGCCATTTCCCCCCACAGTGTCATGTGACTCCTTAGTAGTGTTGAGCGATTACGTTGGCCATCGACATCGGTCGATGGTCGATAGTCGACCATCATCGACAAGATAGTCGATGGTCGATGGTAGATTATGATCGATGACCATTAAAGTCTATGGGAGAGCAACAACACCTTAATTTTACACCCAAACAGGGCTGGAGAAGCTGGAATTAACATCCACAATAGTCAAATGGATACCTGCTACATCCTAGGCAACACACTTAGGTTATAAAAGCCACAGAAAAAAAATCACAGACCATTCACTATCCCTGTCTTGTACCACAGCATGACCCTTAAACCTGCATCACCCACAAATTAAAAAGTGCCAGAAGGCAGTATGATTTGAACCATCATTTTACTTGAACTGGACATTGAATATCCCTGTCCTGGAACACAGCATGAGCCCCAAACCTGCATGACCCCCAGATTTAAAAAGTGCCGGAAAAAGGAGTCTTTCAACCACCATTTTAGTTTCACTGGACATTGACTATACCTGTCCTGGGCCACAGCATGAGCCCCAAACCTGCATGACCCCAGATTAAAAAGTGCCGGAAAAAGGAGTCTTTCAACCACCATTTTAGTTTCACTGGACATTGACTATACCTGTCCTGGGCCACAGCATAAGCCCCAAACCTGCATGACCCCAGATTAAAAAGTGCCGGAAAAAGGAGTCTTTCAACCACCATTTTAGTTTCACTGGACATATACTGTCCCTGTCTTGGGTAGCGCTTGCCCCTCCGTATGAGTGCGGACCAATTGAGCTTCACTTGGAAATACTGGTGGTTAACGCTCCTGTTCCACCCAGGTGCCCTTTTTCTTGGCATTCTTTTTCTCATTTTACTCAACGTGCTGGAGGAAATTGTCTCTGTACTTTGTTCTCTGTCCGTGCTCCATACTCCATGTCCTCTGAATAACCTACATCTGGTCAAGTCTTCCTGTACCTCCCTTGTACAATTCAGAGGAATTTTTTTACCAGCTATTTTGTACATGCAAGTTTTTAGTAGTTTAATTCTAGAAAACACATTTTTAAAATAGGATGGAATCCCACCATGTCTTTGTTTCTCTTTTTTAATTGTATTAAATGGGTTGTCTCAATACAGGGATTGATAGCTCTGTTAAAGATCTTGCAAAAACAAGTCATTTTGCTATATGTGTCCATTAACAGTGTCCTACCTATTCCTGTTTCTGACAGCACCATCACCCTTGAGCCACTCTTGACAATTGTGAGGAACAAATGTCTGTTAGAAACAACATTTTTTTATAATAGGACCTGTAGTATAGCTGCATGTCACAGCAAAATGCCCCCAAAAATTCAAAGCATGACCCTTGAGCCACTTTGGACAATTGTGAAGAACAAATGTCTGTTAGAAACAACATTTTTTTATAATAGGACCTGTAGTATAGCTGCATGTCACAGCAAATGCTCCCAAAAATTCAAAGCATGACCCTTGAGCCACTTTGGACAATTGTGAAGAACAAATGTCTGTTAGAAACAACATTTTTTTTATAATAGGACCTGTAGTATAGCTGCATGTCACAGCAAAATGCCCCCAAAAATTCATTCAAAGCATGACCCTTGAGCCACTCTTGACAATTGTGAGGAACAAATGTCTGTTAGAAACAACATTTTTTTATAATAGGACCTGTAGTATAGCTGCATGTCACAGTAAAATGCCCCCAAAAATTCAAAGCATGACCCTTGAGCCACTTTGGACAATTGTGAAGAACAAATGTCTATTAGAAACAACATTTTTTTATAATAGGACCTGTAGTATAGCTGCATGTCACAGCAAAATGCCCCCAAAAATTCAAAGCATGACCCTTGAGCCACTTTGGACAATTGTGAAGAACAAATGTCTGTTAGAAACAACATTTTTTTATAATAGGACCTGTAGTATAGCTGCATGTCACAGCAAAATGCCCCCAAAAATTCAAAGCATGACCCTTGAGCCACTTTGGTCAATTGTGAAGAACAAATGTCTGTTAGAAACAACATTTTTTTTATAATAGGACCTGTAGTATAGCTGCATGTCACAGCAAAATGCCCCCAAAAATTCAAAGCATGACCCTTGAGCCACTTTGGACAATTGTGAAGAACAAATGTCTGTTAGAAACAACATTTTTTTATAATAGGACCTGTAGTATAGCTGCATGTCACAGCAAAATGCCCCCAAAAATTCAAAGCATGACCCTTGAGCCACTTTGGACAATTGTGAAGAACAAATGTCTGTTAGAAACAACATTTTTTTATTAATAGGACCTGTAGTATAGCTGCATGTCACAGCAAAATGCCCCCAAAAATTCAAAGCATGACCCTTGAGCCACTTTGGACAATTGTTTAGAACAAATGTCTGTTAGAAAACATTTTTTATAAATAGGACTTGTAGTATAGCTGCATGTCACAGCAAAATGCCCCCAAAAATTCAAAGCATGACCCTTGAGCCACTTTGGACATTGTGAAGAACAAATGTCTGTTAGAAACAACATTTTTTTAATAATAGGACCTGTAGTATTGCTGCATTTCAAAGCAGCATGACCCAAAAAATTATAAAAATGACTTCTCAGCCACTGTTAAAAATTGTGAGGGAGAAATGCCACTTAGAAGCCACATTTCTGTTCCAAAGGACCATGATTATTGCTGTATCTCACAGCAACATGACCCTAAAAATTTATAAAAATGACTTCTCAGCCACTATTAAAAATTGTGAGGGAGAAATTCCACTTAAAAGCCACATTTCTGTTCCAAAGGACCATGATTATTGCTGTATCTCATAGCTACATGACCCCCGAAAAATTATAAATATGACTTCTCAGCCACTATTAAAAATTGTGAGGGAGAAATGCCACTTAAAAGCCACATTTCTGTTCCAAAGGACCATAATTATAGCTGTATCTCATAGCAACATGACCTCAAAACCATTGACAATGCGAAAACTTCTAAAGATAAAGTGAGTAAATGGAATACGGTGTTGTCATGAAACCTTGCTGTCTTTTACAGTCTCCTCACAGCAAAACCAGCAATATGAACTGTTGGGAAAAGTTAATAAAAATTGAAGTAATATATGATAATTTTAAAAAAAAGTTTTCAAGAGGACCATTTCTGTTTGAAGAGGAATGTGAAGTAGACCTGCAACTAATCGGTGACCTCGGCAAATGGGGGCCACAACATCATCAGAGATCCATGCCTGATTCATCTTGATGAAAGTCAAACGATCCACATTATCTGTGGAAAGCCAGATGCGTTTGTCTGTAATGACTCCTCCAGCTTTAATCTTGAATTAAAGTATCGCTACAAAGTTCCGGTGAGTGCCGCCTGTTTTTTCTTTTACTTGCTACTTTGGATTCTCTCCTTGTTCAGGATTGAGCACCGCCGGTAGCTTGATTGAGTGTGGCCGTATATGTTCTAGTATTGTTGCATAGAACTGCAAAACTCCACATCGCATTGTGGCGGACCGGCTACATGTAGTTGCCTGTTTCTGCCACTAGGTGGAGATATACCCGAGTGGTATATGCGACATGCCACCAAGGATATGTGGCCTTGGTGGAATAGGAGCCGGTCATATGTATTGTCAGCCACACTCAGTGGTTGGCAATGGTATATGGTTAGTTTGGCTTTTTAGCCGTTCTTGGGGTCGGCTCTTATTGGGAGTAGACAATGTGTCGGGTGGGTGTCTACTCCCCATGTTCCCACGTACCCATGTTCCCGTGTTCCAGCACATGTTTTTGGCATGGCCTTGGAGGCCTGCAACAGCCTGCTGCTCCAGGTGATCGGGGGGGCGTGGTCTGCTACCTGCAGTGGTGTGTAGCAAAAGGAGCTGGAGAGAGGCTCTGGCCCCCCCAGAGGCTTGGAAGAAGCCGCGACCCAGTGGGAGACTGGGAGAAGTTGACAGAGTTTATTGTTGGTTTGAACATTAGGTCCAGCTCACACGTTAGAGAGGGACACTGTCTGTATATTGAGTAGGTAGTGGCCAGACGGCCGAGGATTTTGTTTTGATTTATATATGTGAATACTGTGCCTCAATAAAACTGGCTCAAGGCCAGATTCAACTGTAGCCTGTGTTGGAGTGCCATCATCCGTCTTACGAAAAGCGGCGATCCCGGAGCGAAGAAACCCCCAGGCTGAACCAACATGGCGGCTGGACGAGTGTGAGGTGTCACATATGGTGGAGGATGCGGGCAGTAATGGGCACAATTGAGTTGGCGCAGTTTTGGCACGAAGTTGTACCTGAAGTGGTGCAGGTGAAGTCGTGCCACAGCGAGATTTAAAGGGCCAGAAGCCTATAATTGGTGCTGCTTAAAGAGAGACTGTTGCTGTAATTTGTTTTTTTTTGTTTGGCCGTGGAGGAACTCCTTGCCCAGCTGAAGCAGTCCATGAAGGAGTCTGAGCAGCTGACTGCCACCATGTGGGAGGATAATAAAAGGCTCCAGGCACAGCTGAAGTCCGATAGAGAGGCTGTTTCACCAAGGGAGACTGCACAAGATGATGTGAGAGCCCGACGTGCTGTACAGAGGGCCATGTGGAAGATGACTGCAGAGGAAGATGTGGAGGTCTTCCTTACAGCATTTGAGCGGGTGGCAGTAAGCGAGAGGCTACCTCCAGAACAGTGGGCAGATGTCCTGGCGCCCTATCTGACTGGCAGAATCCAGAGGGTGTACTGTGGTTTATCCCTGCAGGACAGTAGAAGCTACTCCAAACTTAAGAGGGAGATTGTGGAGTGTCTGGGGTTAACAAGGACTGTTGATGTCCAGGACGATACAAAGCCAGAAGTGGGAAAATATGTTGCTATGGGCAACCAACCTGAGGACTGCCGGAGCGGATGTCCTGTGGCCAGGAGGCCGTATCACCCATCGAAGAAGGTGTCCACTTCGGGAGAAATGAAGTTGCCATGGAACCTGTGTCCTGCGGTTGCCATGGGCAATCGTATTCATCAGCAGGAGCCTGCTACCACCATCCAGCAGAGGGAGCCGTGCTGGAGGTGCCACAGAGTGGAGGGATATGCTCCTGACTGCCCTCTCAGGAGGAGGCCGGAGAGGTTGTAGCTGCAAGCCCTGGAGCTCCAGGTGAATGAAGCCCCACCCCAGGCTGACATGGACAGGCAGCAGGAGCGATCCAGACTGCACCTAGACCGCATACCTGGTGTGGAGACCCATCATGGACCTGGTAAGACTGCTCCAAGGGGGTGTATTGTGGGTGACACCGGTGTTGAGACTGCCAGGCATGGGTGCTATGAGAAACCGGATGGATCATGCAGAAGCCCAGACATGTTGCCTGAGCAGGTAAAAAGGGCTGAGAGCAGCAGGACTGTGAGTTGTGGACTCAGTGTCTCCCAGGCTGCATTTCCTGAGGGGATTGGTGACTTGGTTATCAACTGTGGTATGAATAATGTGCTAGCAGAGGGGATTAGCTCTAGTGTGTCCCTAGAGGTCATAGGGGAGAGCAGCCCAAGTAGCACAGGTGATGTGTGTCGTGTGAGGGATAGCCAGCAGTTAGGTTCTGATCCTGTTGGTCCCAGAGAGATGTTTACCTGCTTTAATGGAAACTCTGCAAGTGTGTTGCCTGATAGAGAAACAGCTTCCCAGGAAGGTGATTGCTCTGCTGCTGTGTGTGAGGGCTCTGCTACCATGTATGAGATTAGGAGTATGAGTGTGGTGGTTATTGACCATGGGGAAAAACCATTCTGTGAAGAGTCTCTGTTTCAGTGTGGGAATGGACACGACAATGTGTCAGTGCCTCAGTGTAAGGATGATGCTGATTATGCAGGGAATGAGAATGGTCATGCTGGGACCTGTAGTGCAGCTAAGGTAACTTTCTCCAATGCTTGCTGTATTTTCAGTAGCTTTTACTGCAGTGGTCATAAGGATTGCAGTGATGGTAGTGAACTGCTAGACCCAGAAAAAAAGAGGGTTTGCTCAGGCGCCAGTGAGGGGCAGGTGAGAGTATTTGGATCCTCAGAGGGTAAAGAGGTTGAGTATTCTCCCTTAGAGACAGTGACAGGGGATGTGCAGGAAACATCTCCACACGTTGCTGCAGAAGATCGGCTGCTAGAAAGCGCCAGTGAGACGTGTGCACAGGGGAATATGTCACCAGACATTAATGAAGGGGCCCGTGCAGTAAGGTCTGAACAGCGGTTTAGGAGAGGCGCTTTGTCTGCCCAGTCTGATTGGGTAAAACCTGACGTAAGTGATGAGGTTGGCAGTGGGAACCCTGAAATTACTAGCATGCTTGTTATGAGGGCTACAGTGAGTCCTAGTGCAGCAGAAGTTGTCACTGAGATAAATCAGGTGACAGCTAGTAGCCAAGAGATGAAGCTTCAGGGTCAGGAGATAATCAGTGAGGGCCAGAGACCTTGGGATGAAGAGGAGTTGTGGTCTCATGGTAATCCTGCAGTCAAAGAGGTAGCAGGTTGGGGCTTAGGTGCGCCCCTAGCGGCCATAGTGGATAGTGACCCTGAAAGGGTTGATGTCATTACTGCCTCTAGTAAAGTTAGTGGAGTTGCTGGATCCAACCAAGGGTCTCCTGCTTATGTGAGACCCAAAATAGGGAAGAAACAGCCCAGTGGGCACAATACCAAGCTAGTCTATGTGTGGGAAAAGGCTACTAGGTCTGATAGCACTGATAGTGAGGTTGTTAGGAGTAACCCTGTGAATGTCGGCATACGGGCTGAGGTGGTGACATTGTTGCAGAGTGTGCATGTGTTACACCACTGGTTGTAAGTGGCTATGACCTGTCAGTTGCCCAGTGGGGGAGGAGTGCATGGTATGAGCCCACAACTGAGTTGTGTGGGGACCATTTTGTCTCTGCCCCTGAGGTTGTAGGGAAGACGTTGCCCCAAAATAGGAGCTTTGACCCCGGAGGGAGCCTGGGCAAGGTGAGAAAGCCCTACGGGCTTTATCAGAGGGGGAGGGGTATGTGGTGGACCGGCTACATGTAGTTGCCTGTTTCTGCCACTAGGTGGAGATATACCCGAGTGGTATATGCGACATTCCACCAAGATATGTGGCCTTGGTGGAATAGGAGCCGGTCAGATGTATTGTCAGCCACACTAAGTGGTTGACAAAGGTATATGGTTAGTTTGGCTTTTCAGCCGTTCTTGGGGTCGGCTCTTATTGGGAGTAGACAATGTGTCGGGTGGGTGTCTACTCCCCATGTTCCCACTACCCCCAAGTTCCCGTTTTCCACACATTTTTTTTGGCATGGCCTTGGAGGCCTGAAAACAGCCTCCCGTCCAGGTGATTGGGGGGCGGGGGCGGGCTACCTGAGGGGGTTTTGTAAAAAGGGGAAGCGGAGAGGGGTTTCCCCCCCCCCAAGGTTTTGGAAAAAACCCGCGACCCATTGGGGGAGATGGGAGAATTTGCCCCGATTTTTATTGTGGGGTTTGAACATTGGCCCAATACAGTTAAGGAGGGAAAACTGTCTTTTAATTTTGATTTAGGGTGGGCCAAGGGCCGTAGGTTTTGTTTTGATTTTATTTTTGTGAATACTGTCCCTCAAAAAAAAACGGGTTTAAAGGGCCCAGTTTTCCAACTGTCCTTTGTGTTGGAGTGCCACCCTCCTCTTTACAAAAAAAGCGGCGATCCCGGAGCGAAAAAACCCCCCAAGACTGAACCAAGATGGGGGCCCAAAAAATGTGAGTGGGTTTCCAGCAAAAGGGTACCACACTGGTCCCGTTTGAACCCCTGGGTTTTTGTTTGTTTTTTCCCAAGGGTCAAATTTTTGTTTGATCAAAAAACCCCAATGTGTGGAAGGAATGGAGACTGCAAAAAGCAATTGAAAAATTATGGGATACAGGGCCCCGGGGCTCACCCCGCTAGCGGGCCAGGTTTGGGTAAACATTGATGGTTTTTTTCTACGATGTAAACCCACCAAGAAAAAATTACAGTGCTTAGCATAAAACTGTTGGAACATCGTGTTGTACCCTCTGGCTGGGGAAAGAGGTACGGTTGTTCGGGCCCAAATTTGTACTCTACAACCCGTACTTAGAAGAAAAAACGACCCCCCCACGGGGGTTTTAAGAGTCTAAAGGGAAATTTTTAATCATTTTAAGGTGATCTAAATTTTTCTTAAAAAATGGAATGAGCACATGTTGAGCATTCGAAAAAAATTAACCCAAAAATTGGGGTTTTTTGGGGCCTGGATAAAAATCGGGGTAAATATAATGTGCCCAAAAAGGATTTAAAAGCAGCAAGAGTGGAGTTACAGCCCCGGGTTTGGATGAAACGAAGGGGTTGGGGTTTTCCAACGAAAACGGGGAATAATCGATTGTTTCCCCACCCAAAATAAAATTAAAAAAAGGGGAAGGGCGTGAAAAGGGTTTTTTGAAAAAAAACTTGTTTTTTGGACCATGTTTAAAAATTTTAAAGGGGAAGGGTTTTCCCCCCCCGCTAAAAATAAAAAAACCATTCAGAAGGGAATAGAAAAAGCCCAAAAATCAGGAAAAAGTAAAATATTGGAAAAAACTGATTCGGTTCGGACTCTATTGGAAATGGAAAGGAGGGGCCCGTCCCAGTTTCTATGAATTTGATGGGAGAAATGGGTGGCTCAAAACACCTGGCCCTTTGGGCGGGGGAGTCCCCCGGGGTGGTCGAAAGAAGAAAAAAAAAACCCCTCCGGGGGGAGGGGGGAAACAAGAGGAAGCGGTCCTTGGCGACGGTAAAAACCGGGTGCTCCTTTTGCCCCCCATTGGGGCCCGGTGGTGAGTGTAAAAAAATTTTAAATTAAATTTTTCCCCGATTTCCCCCTTTTTTAAATTTTCAGCAATGTGCCCTTTTTCTAGGGCCTTTTAATTTTCTGCCTTAAAAAAAAATTTTGATTTTTGGGGTCAGTTTGAGATTTGTTTGGGAAAAATCATTGGGGAAAATTTGGGAATTTTGTTTAAAAATTTCTTTAAAAATAAGCAGAATAAGGAAAGGGAAATAATATGCAGGTAAATTTTTTTGGGGGGCCCCCCCCGCATTGTGCCCTGGGTTTTCTTTGGGGGTGAGGGTTGTATCAGAAAACGGGAACCGAATGGTTTTTTTCCCAAAATTTTTCCCCCTTTTGGGGGCCGAAAATGGGTGGCAAGAAAATAAAACAGGTTATGACCCAACCTTTTTGGGGAGGTTTTAAAAAGAAATTTTTTTCCCCCCTTTGCCCCCCGGGTCCTCACTGTTTAATTTCAAAAAGCAGTATTTAAAATGTGAAATTGGGGATTTTCCCCCCGTACCACTTAATCTAAAAAAATGAAAAGAAATTTTAAAACCCCTTTAAAGGGGAAAAGGGGAAGGGGAAATTGTGATTAAGCCCGCTGACCCAAAAGGGGGGAAAAATTTTTTGTGATGAAAAAGAAATATTTTTGCTTGAGGCCAACCCCCAGCTGGGAGACATTTTTTACCCTATGCAAAATTGCATAGTGATTACCCCTTTTTTTTTTGAAAAAAAATTTAAAAAACGTTTCTACAGAAGGGTAGATCCATTGGGGGGTTTTTTGGGTTTAAAAGTTTAGCGGAGAAAAATTTTTACCTTTAGAACCTTCAAGACCAAATTGGTTTTTTTTTTTCCGAAAGGATAAGTCCTTTGGAAAAAACCCCCAGGCCGTCCCCCCTCCCTGGCCAGAAAAGGCCCCCCATTACTAACCATTATTCAATATTTGGATTTGGGTATTATGACCCTTTCCCGTCCCGTGGGTTCCCTCTTTTCTATTTGATTTTCGAAGGGGTTTTTTTGCAAATTTTGCAAAACCCCTTCCCGTGCCCCCCCTTTTAGACCCAGCCACTATTGATGTGGTGAGTCTTTTTTACAAAAACCAGCAAAAGGGGGTGGGGCTTTAAAAAGCTGAGGGCCTTCCCAGGAAAAGGGCGAATTAAAAGGGAAAACCCGGGTTTAGTTATTTGTGGGCTTTGGGGTTTTTTTTTGGGGGCATAATGCCTTTTTAAAATTTAATGGTGATTTTGGGATATACAAAAGACAGGGACCCCTATTTGGGGACCCCAGTCGCCCCCACTTTTTTCAAAACCCCTTCTTAGGGAAAATGGGAAGAGGATTATGTTATAATTTCAAAAAACCCCCTTTTTCAAGTATATTGCCCACTGGTCACGTTTTTATTGAAATATTGTGGTTGTTTGGGCTGGTTCCCAGTCTCAATTCCGATGTTTTTTGAAATCTAAATAACAAAAAACATTAAAAGGAATTTACTCAAAAATTTGGAGATAAGTCTTGGTGTTTTTTAAAAGTTTTTGGGTTTCTTTGATTAAAGATAAAGTCGTGACCAAAAGGGTAAAGGAAACCGACCGCCCAAAATTATTATTAATTTTGGGGCGTTTTCCCCCCTGACCACGTTAAAAAAAAACTTTTCCATATGGACATTTTGAGGGGCGAAAAGTAACAAAATGAGTACCAAAATTTCCCCGAACAATCTTTTGAGTTTGGGGGCGATTGAGAACAAAGGGTTTTAACGAACAATGTTTTTGATTCTTTTTTTAGAGCATTAACCGGGTAGAAAAAAGGTTTGGGGGTTAAAAAGTAAAGGGAAAAAAGGAGCGATTGATCTATTTTCTCCTTTTAATATACTAAAAAGTCCGATTTGGTGAAGGGAGCTTTGGGGAAAAATTTGGGATTTATTTTTAATAATCCTAGCTTTTTTAAAAAGGGTAAAAAACCCCGATTGTTTAAAATTTAGGGAAAAGCAAAGTCTCCCTGATGAACTTGTTCACGGGAACAAATTGGTTTTTAAATCGTGATAATTGGTTGCAGCAGTAAACCCCTTAAAGGGGGAATCGCAGATGCGGTTCCTGTTCTTTTGTGAAAAAAATGGTAATAGGGGAAAATCATAAAGTATTGGGGGTATAACACACACAGTAAAATGAAAATGCCACATGTCGGACCATTTTTTTGTATTTGTCATGTGGTGTAAATTTGGTTTATTCTACATAGGGGGAAAATGATTTTGTTTCCCTTATTTTTAGAATAAGGGGAACATCTATTTTTCAGTTAAAAAATAAAAAAGGGTGTCCTAGAATTTTTTGCTCACATGCCTAAGCCAAATTGGGGACACATTTCCCTGTTTTGTTTTTTCAACGTATCTTCCCCCTTGGTGAAGGGGGTATTTGGGATAAAAGACCCCCTACTTGTGAGGCTAGGTTGGGTTCAGTACTGAAGCTTTGGGCTTAGGGGTTAAAAGACAGGAAAGACCTGTCTTTTGGGTTTTTTTGGAAATTTAAAAATTTAGATATTGTTAAAAAGGGTTTTAATTGGTTTTTTTAAAGGTTATTTTTTTAATTAAAATGTTTCCGTCTGTATGTTGATTTTAAAGGCACACCCGGGGAAATTTTAAAACCCTGTCTAAAGGCACTTCCCGACATAACCCTTGGAAAAGGGGAGTTTCACGCAGAAACGATTTGAAGGGAGTTTGCTATACCACTGTCCCCCCCCTGCCCGCTTCTGCCCAATTTTTGAATTAAAAATATCGTACAAAGTTCCCGGGGGGGGGGCCCCCTGTTTTTCTTTTACTTGCTTTCTCCCCCAGCTGTGGCCCGAAGGGGCCCCTCAGATATGACGCTGGCTGCTGGGGAGGGGCAACACCCTTTTTATGGCGTGGCGAGTGAGCCCCGGGCCATTCGTCCATTTGGATACCCCCAAAGTTAATGGGTCCGGAACACATTTCCAAAAAAATTTGGTGTTTTAGACCCCAGATTCCGTTGCCCCAAAGATTTTTTAAGCTTTTTTTCCCCTTTTGTTTGGATTGTGCCCTGCATTGCCAAAAGCGTTGGTGAGGGGGTTTAAAAAAAGAATTTCCAAGGGCAAACCATTAGGCTTCTCCACCTTTTGCCTTGCTGCTGCTGCTGCCGCTAAAGGCTACTTTTTCCCCCCGGGAATTTTTAAGCAAAGTGAAGCAGACGGGAACAGAAAGCCCCCAATCACAAAGGGCCCCTTTCCTGCATTTTACTCTCTATTTTGGGGGGTGGGAAAGGGAAAAAGGGGAGTTTTTTTTTTGTACCGGGGATCCAGGAGGGTGGCCACCCAGAAAAATTTTGGTTCTTTTTAAAGGGTTTTAAGCGGGGAAAACATGTTGGGGGAAAAGGGAAAGCATCCAAGACTCATGTGAGAGATGGAGCCTTGTTTCCCCAAAACCCTCGGGGTCGAGGGGCACTAGCAAACTGATCTTCCCATTTTCCCTCCTCGCCTCAAATTCGGGGCCAACCTCTTTCCCAAAGGCAGGGAAAGTCGGAAAATGTCCTTTGTCTGGGGAAATTACCCTCCTCCTCCTCCTCCCCCTTCCTCCGGCACAGCTTCAAACAGCCCTGATTTTGCCGAGATGATCACCCTGGAGTGATCGCGGGCCCTTTTGATTTGCCCTGGCCCCCAAACCCACTGCCTAATAAAGCCCGGTTTAAAATTGAAAAACTGCCCGGGCCCTTGTGGATTCAACGGAGAAAAAGGCTCCTTTGTCCGCAACTGTGTCCGCCCTCCCCCCCGTCGCTGGGGGGCCCTTTTGTTTCAGAGGGGCCCCCCAGCGATCGTTCCCAGAATTAAGATCACCCCCAAAGGGCTCATGCTGCAAGGGATGTCCGCCACGGGGACCTTTTGGTGGCTTCTTCAAAACTGGAAGGGAGGGTTTCCAGAGCTTTTTTACCTGCCTCCCCATCTCGGTGGCTCAACACCCCGGGGTCCGCACCGCGCTTGTCAGGCCAGGGTGTCATTTCCGGTACTGCTTAATGGCATTGTGCTGCTGCCAAAATCATGGGAGCATGTGGAGGGGGGAAATTTCCCAACCGGGGGTTGCCACGTAAACCCAATGAGACAGTTGCCCGGGGAGGCCGGGGCGGGACGCGCAACGCAGCATGCGGATGAAGCAGGGTTAAAAATGGCAGAAGTGGAACTTAGATTTTCGAGCCTTCCTCAGCAACCCAGTCCAGCCCCGGGGGAAAAAGGTCTTTTAAATTTTTGGACGACAAGGTTCATGACATGTGCCAGGAAAAGGGAAAGTGCTAAAAGCCAAACCGATCTTAAGGGGCCGGCCAGCAGTTTTTCCCCCGTTACCCGCACCCCATTTTGCTGGCACAAGGTTCTTGGCCCCCACCCAAACGCTCAGGGTTCGTTCGGGGGGCCGCCCACAGCCCCTGCCCCTTTTGTGAAAGGTCTCCAAGACAGTTTAATTTCAACACGGCCCCTGGTTTTTCGGGCCCACGTGATGCCACCAAGGACTTTGGGGGGGGAAAAAACCCCTTTGCACCACCCCAGGGGTTTTTTTAAAAGAGCGTCCCGCCGAGCCTGAGAGCCCCATCCCCCCCCCAGAACATCCCCCAGCCCCCCCCAAAGTGAGCTGTCACAGAGATATAGGGGCCCTTTTGGCCGTGCTTACTAGCCCCATGTGTCGGGGGTTTCAAGGGAAATTTTCCCCGGGCCACAATGCAGAAAACGCGCTTGAAATTTTAGAGGGACAAGTGGCGGGCCAGGGCAAAAGAAATGCCTGCTGGGCATTTTGGAAATTGGGGGCGGGAAAAGGGGCCATTTTTGGGGCAGAACCCATCTGGGTCCACCAGAAGGGAAAAGGGGAACATTTCCAAGGCCAAAACCCGGCAATGCCGACATTCGGGTTTTGGTTTGGGGAAGGGTTTCCCGGGTTTTTTAAAGTGTTTCTTCTCCCCCAAAACCCTGAAAGACAGAAGGTGGCTTCTAGAGGCCACTTACGGCATGAAAGGTCGTCAAACTGGGGGAAAGGGAGAAGGGGTAGGAGGGGTTCCCCGGGGTGGTGCTGGTGGTATTTCGGGCTGGCGGATGGAGGAGAAGGGGAGGCTGATCCCTGATCATGACTCTGAGAGATTTTGGGGCAGCTAAAGGAACGCTTGGTGGGGTGGCGGGGAGGAGGGAGGCAGAAAAACCAAAAGGGTATACAGGGGTTTTGGGGGCCCGGCTTTGGGTCGGCCTTTTTTGGCCAAGGTTTGCCCCCCAATTTCAACTCATGCATTCGCTCCCATGTGACTAACATTTTGGTGGGGGGGTTACCCACCTATGGTTCTTGCCTCTACTTATGCTTTTAAACAAAGGCGGCATATGACATCGCTGGGTGAACCCAGAGGCTTGCTCAAAAAGGCCCAGGCTTGAGAGGTCCTGGACCTTTTTGGGGGCGATAAGCGAGGAGGGGGGTTTTTGCGCCTGACCGTGGCTGGCGAAAAAAAAATCAGTGGACTTCGGCGCCCCCCCTCTCCCCCTTTTGAGGCGGAACCCTTTCTGGAAAAAAAATACCCCCCCGTCTTTCCCCCTCGTCCCCGTGATGAAGGGGGCTCGCAAGCAAATTCTGCTTTAAAAAAACCACGTTGGATCCGCCCAAAGTGTCATTTTTCATCCTTTAAAAACAAAGGGGACTTCCCTCCTGCTGCAATTTTGCATCCCCCGGGGAAAAACTGGGGCTACAAGCAAGAGGGGAAATGAAAGGGTTGGGCCCACCCCCGGGATTTTTGCCATTGACCCGGTTCCTTTCCTCCTCTGAAAAACATAAATAACTGGGGGTCAGAAACAGAGAAAATATCATCTTTTTGGGCCCCTTTAAACTTTTGACATGCCCCTTCTGACCCCACTGCTTTTTTTCATCAAAAAGGTCTTCAGAAAATGTTTTATCCACAGTGGTGGGAACACGAGTTGACCCTTTTTTTGGGGGGGGGCCCTTTAAGTTGGACCCGGGTTTCTGATGATGCTTTGGGAAAGACATTTTTTGGCCCTGATGGGGGACGAGGGGGTAAGACTGCTGGATGCGGGTTTTTAACCACTGAAGGACAATTGGGGATGCGTTTTTCGTTACGAGATTCAAGGGGGGCCCCCGACCCAGCGATGCACCCGCCGGGCTTGCAAAACCCAAAGATCCCCCTGGCAGCGTGTTTTTCGCCAAACACTGGAAAGGGGCACCTTCTCTCCCTTCCTTTTACCCCCCATGTCCCACCCCCCCTTTTGCCGTTACCCCTGCATTTTCCCTCCATGTTTGGAAAAAAAAAAATTTTAGAAGGTATGGAAGAGTTTTTGGGGGAAATCCCCCTTATTTAAAAAACGGAAAAACACAGCTATTTTAAAAACCCTCAAAACAAAAAAAAAATTTTCGTATTCCCATTTAAAATGCCCAAAGGGGCCCCCAATGAACCCAAAAATTAGTTCGCCAAAGACAAAAAAAAAAAAAAAAAAATTTGTAAAGTATTCGGGTAATAAAAGGTATTTTTTGGCACCTAATTTTTCCCCCAAATTGGTTTTTAATACATAATTGCCCGGATTCAAATTTAACTGCAAAAATAAATCAAACAACCCAAAATGGCCTGCCAAAATGAAAAAACACGTATCTGAAATGTATTGGATAATACAAGGTTTTTTGGCACCTTTTTAATTAAACCCGTGGTAAAATTCAAAATTCGTGTATTTTTACTTTTTAAATGCCCAAGGGGCCTCAATGAAAAAAAGCGTAGGCCCAAAGTCAAAAAAACTATCTGTAATGTATTTGGATAAAAAAAGGTATTTTTTTGGGGAAACCCAACAATTCACCTGTGGGAACAAAACAATTGGCCCGGAAATTTAAATTTGATGCAAAGGGGGGCTCTTATCAACAAAACTGGACTGGGGAAAAGTGCAAAAAACACGTATTGGGAATGTTTGGATAAAAAAAAGGTATTTTTTGGCACCATCAATTTTACCCGTGGGAACAAAACAAAATTTCTGGATTTAAATTTAAAAGGGAAGGGGCTCTATCCCAAAAAATTTTGGAAATGGGCAAAAGTGCAAAAAAACACGTATCTGTAAAGTTTTCGGAAAATAAAAAAGGGGGTTTTTTTGGCACCTATCAAAATTTACCCGTGGTAACTAACAATTTTCTGGATTCAAATTTAAAATGAAGGTTTTCGCTGTCAAAAAATCTGGGGCGGGCAAAAATGCAAAAAACAAAGTTTTTCTGTAATGTATTCGGAAAAATTTAAAAGGTATTTTTTTGGATTATCAATTCCCCCCTGTGGCGATTCAAAAAATTTCTTTATTCAAATTTTTAAATGCCAAAATAGATTATCAACAAAGCTTTGGGCCTGCGCCAAAATGAAAAAAAAACACGGGCTAAAATTTTTCCGGTAATACAAGGAAATTTTTTGGGACCTTTCAAAATTTACCTGTGGTGACTACAAAATTGCTGTATTCCAAAAAAAAACGTGTCTGTAATGTATTTTTGGGTAATAAAAGGGGGAATTTTTTTTTGGGACCTATTTAATTTACCTGTGGCGATACAAAAAATTTTGTATTCAAATTTAACTTTCAAAGTAGATCTATCAACAAAGCTGGCCTGGGGCCAAAGTGAAAAAAAATGTATCTGAAAAATTTCCAGATAATACAAGGTAAATTTTTGGGACCTTTCAATTCACCTGTGGGGGACTACAAAAATTGCTGTATTACATTTTAATTTCAAGGGTGCCTCAAAAGAACAAAGCTGGTAGTGCGCCAAAGTAAAAAAAAAGTATCTTTTAATGTATTTTGGATAATAAAAGGTATTTTTTTTTGGGACCTTTTCAATTCACCTGTGGTGACTACAAAATTGCAAATATTCCATTTAATTTCAAGGTTTCCCCCAATGAAAAAAAGCTGTAGTGGCCCAATAAATCAAAAAACACTTTTGAAATTTTTTTCGGATAATACAAAGGGATTTTTTGGGATCTAACAACCTGTGGGTGACTACAAAAAACTTTGGTTTTTAAATTTAAAAAAGCAAAGGGGGATATATCAAAACAAAGGGGGAAAGGGCAAAATTGAAAGAGAAAAACCTATCTGAAATGGTTTTACTATAATTAAAGTGGATTTTTGCACCTAACAAAAAGACCTGCAGTTACTAGAAAAGATTGTGTATCCTATAAGTTCAGGCCCGCCCAATCCCCGGAAATATTTCAATAGAAAACTGTTAATTTAATTTAAAGGGTATTGGGGTGCAATGTCTACACTAAGTCTTGGTGAACTTTTATCCGTAAACTTTTTAGAGCTTGGGCTATTCGTATAATTTCAAATAAATTTTTGGACCTTTCAATTCACCTGTGGTGGGCCCAAAATTGCTGGGTTCAAAAATTTTTGTGCAAGGGTGGATAATCAACAAATTTGGAATTGGGGAAAAAAGAAAATGAACACCTATCTGAAAGTTTAAGGGAAAAAAAAAGTGGGGTTTTGCGCCTAAAAAAAAGACCTGCAGTTACTTTGAAAAGATGTGTATCCTATAAGTTCAGGCTTTCCCAATATCCAGGAAATATTTTTAATAGAAAATGTTTTAAAAAAAAAGCTATTGCATTTCAATGTCTACACTAAGTCTTGGTGAACTTTAAACCCGTATTCTTTTTAGAGCTTGTCTGTTTTTCGCCCGCGGACCCCCCCCCCCCCCCACTCCCCCCTGTGATTTTAAAAGCCGGTTGATGTTTTCCCTTTTAAAAATTCCCCTACCTAAATTCATAAAATCTTCCCAAACCCCTAAACTAACCCAAGTTTTAAAGGGTCTGCTAACATTGGGGGCTTTCTCTGTGAGGAAATAGAATAATTTTTGCTGGGGCGGTTGGGCCCAGGCAGAGCACCGTCCTACTTCTAATGGGGGGGGGGGGCAAAGGCCCGGGGAGACATGGGGGCTGGGCAGGAAGGGGGGGTTTTATGTAAAAAGAGGTCATGTGATTTTTCCCCCCAATCGCAACCCCTAAAACAAACCCAGTCATTTACGTCGCACCCCACATCTCACCCCGCTCTATTCTGTAACTGATTTTTCTGGCCGGGCCCAAAATGAAGGAAAACGCCGAAAATGCGCAATCTTAATAGATTATGCACAGTTTTTTAAACCCAAAAATTTTCGCATGATTAAAAATTTCGTCAACCCTTTAAAAGTCCCAAATTTTAAATTTGTTGATAATAATCGCCCCACTAAACCTTATGTTTTCAAAGGGCCCCAAAGGGGTGAATGGGGAAAAGGGGTGATTAAATTTTTTTATCTCTCTTTACACTTTATTTTGCCCGGTCACTAGAGGTTTTTTTATGGGACCCCCATGGGAAAGAACTTCTGGGGGGCTGAAAAAAAGAATTGTTGGGATTTCATAAAAAAATGGCTAAGATATTAAAAAATTGCCAACACCTTAAAAAATGGCTGCAGCATGGGTGGGCCCAAAAACAACAGCGATTTTAAAGGGTTTCCCCTCAGAACAGACCCACCATGGATTTACCCAAAAAAGCGAGTGCAAAGTGCTCAGGGCTCCCTATCCAGAGGGCTGCCTTTTCAAATTAGAAAAAATGAGTGCTGCCCGCATTTCTTTCAAAGGTTAAAGGGGGTTTGGGGGGTCAGCCGGCAGTGTCAGATCATATATGCCCTGCCCCTGCATCAAAATTTGGTTTTGAATGGGGGTCATCCCCGAATGAAAACTTTTTTTAAAGATAAGCCCCGAGAAACCGCAAACTGGGGTGCAGAACCCAAACAATTAAGTACATGGATTACTGGAACCCCTGTCCCTTTGATCTTTATGAGGACAAAGATAAAACTTATTTGGGTTTAATTTGGTTTTCAATTTGTGTGTGGGGGCAATCAGGTGAGGGGAAATACAAACACAAGAGTGTCTTCCTACAGTCAAGCATGGTGGGGTAAGGGGTCATGGTTTTGGGGGGGCATCGTGCTGTTTAATGTGGGGGAGCTACAATTTACTGAGGGGGGGCCTTTAATCGCAAAATGTACGGCCCTACTGAAGCAGAGCAATTATCCCCTTCAGAAACTGGGCCCCAGGGGAATATCCCAACATGATAGCAACCCCAAGCAAAAACCTCCCCAAAGGGGACCACCCGGGCCTTTCTAAAGAAAATGAGGTGCTGCACTGGCCAAACATATCTCCAGACCTAAACCCTACTGAGCATCTGTGGGACATCCTCAAATGGAAGGTGGAGGAGCGCAAGGTCTCTAACATCCACCAGCTCTGTGATGTCGTCATGGAGGAATGGAAAAGGATTCCGGTGGATGTAACCTGTGAAGCTCTAGTGAACTCCATGCCCAAGAGAGTTAAGGCAGTGCTGGAAAATAATCGTGGCCACTCAAAATATTGACAAACTGGGCATAATTTGTCCATTTTCACTTAAGGGTGTACTCACTTTTGTTGCCAGCAGCTTAGACATTGATAGCTGTGTGTTGAGTTACCTTGAGGGCACACCAAATTTACATTTTTATATAAGATATACACTGAATACTTCACCTAGTATCAAAGTGTTCTATCTTCAGTGTTATCCCAGGAAAACATCTTATACGATATTTAAAAATGTGAGAGAGACCAAACCAAGATAAGAGTCCTAGCAAGAGTTCACCATTACATTTATGGTAACAAAAGGCAAAATAGCATTTGTAACCCAATAGACACTCAAAGTCACTTAAATATGCAATCCATCCCTAATAGATTAATAGATGCATGGACACAAGCACCACATAGAGACCTGATTTGGTAATCTTGTTCACCTCCCGGTCATGTTGTTTTTATGGGGTGCTTCTGTCCATATAACAATTAATCTATTAGGGACGGATTGCATACTTTTGTATTTTTTTTTTGAGTGTCTATTTGGGTACATTTGCTATTTTACCCTTTGTTACCATATAGTTGTGTATTACTTGGTTGGTGAATTCTTAATAGTTAACTGTTTTTATCTGTTTTTAGCCATTTTTCTCTGCTCTTACTTTTATTATAATAAAGATATATATTTTTCAGCTCACTCTTTTTTGGGTGAATTATTTTTTGTATTTAATTTGTTTTCTTTATTTTGAGTTGGTAGTGAATCTAGAAATCCAAAAATGATCAGCACAACCAAGACAGTTTTGATTAATTGAATTATGGTAGCCAGTCATAAACACTATCAATATTAGTGGAACATGAATAGAAGGCTACAATAAAATGTTAGCTATTAGTTTCCAATAAACACAAAATTTCTGCTGGTGAATATTACATAGTCTACCAATCACAGGTATAACGATATTTGTAGCAGCCATAGCATGGAGCCCATAGGTTGAAGTGTGCCTTTGAGGTACAAAACATTTTAACTTTAGGTTACAACATGTTGGCAGTCTTCTGCTATCTGACCTTACTATGTGGGATCACTATACATGGCGCTGTTATAAAACTTTAATAATTGCCACTTATGCTGCTGTTTCTGTTTCCTGGCTTTAAGTGGTGGGGGCCATCTCATTTTGCAATGGAGCCCTGTAAATTCTAGCTACATCCTACTCCTAATTTTTCCCATTATTGAAAAAAAAAGAACTAGACAAGTTATATTTCATACTATCCACATGTATTATAAGAAGTATAAATTTCAACAGTGGCAAATGGCCAGAAATTCCTGGACAGTCTTTTCCAGTGTCCATAAAAAATATGAAAGCATCCTTGATTTTCTTTGAAGCTGGAGCAGCTTTTGCAGATTATCTATAATTTTACAGTTCATAGTGAATACTGCCAATGTGTTCATATCTGTATTCTGAGCTGTTGACATTAATCACTTACAATTTTTATGATATATTATAGTTTTCCAATTTGTCCAAAAAATATTAGGTGCCTCGAGAAAAAAAAACAATCAGGTTGAAAAACTCACATTTTTATGTTAAACACATTTTTTAAGAATTTTTTTACTTTTTTTTAATTTTCCATATCACTTTCAATATTTTTTAATAATTCTTAAGTCCTGCAGTTTTCACTGTGGCCACTAGGCCTAATAATAGTCTGACACTCCCTGCTTTGTAGAGAAAGATTCTCAGTTGTCTGCTCATTATTAACACAAGCAGGGTCAAACTGAAAGGAGAGACCAATGTGAATAGAGATAACACAGGATCCACCAATCACAAGAGGAGATAGTCAAAGTTGACCCTTTCACCTCCCTGCACAGTGACTTCTTCCCAGGTCACAGAGCATGACTAGAAAACTCTCCTATAGAAGTCAATGGGACTAAGTCAGTTTTAAGACTCCTAAGCTACTGTAAAGCATCTCTCTGACTGCTGATAAAGCACTGCAAACAAGGTCTAGTGGCCAAAGTGAAAACTGCAGGACTTAAGAATTATTAAAATATATTCAGTGATATGAAAAATAAAAAAAACATCAAAAAATGTGTTTAACATAAAACGGGACTTAAACAATTAGTCTATTTTTATAAAATAAGGAAATTTGTTTCCGAACATGATAGTAAATATAGAGATTGAATCTTTGTACAAATCTCACTAGTTATTGAAGTATGAATGAGGCTAACCTTGAAAGGGTCCAAAAGGAGTGTAACTAATATTCATAGGGCTCCATAGCAAAATGAAATGGGCTTCTAACAGCTAATGACAAGAAATTAAAACATCAGACTAAATAGCAATAATAAAAGGTTTGGAAAACAGTGCCATATATCAGTGAACCTACATAGTAGTGCTAGGTAGCAGAAAGCCATGAAACTTTTTACTTACTGCAAAAGCTACAATGTTCTTGTTCTTGAGTGGCCCTCCTCAGGTTCTGGGCCACATAGCAACTGATATCTCTGCAATTGTTTTAGCCAGGTGGTCCACATCTGAATGAACCATAGCAGCCATGTAGGCTACCCCTACAGTACATATATCTATGAACATAAAAGAGATGTAATCTTTCCATTTCCCAAAGCATTAATATGGCCTCATCTTGAATATGTAGCTCAACCGTGGGCATCAAGTATGAGTAGGAAGAAGTGAAAGAAAAGCAATCAAAAAATGTTATCTATTTAGAGGTGTTACTTTTCATTGTAATCATGTCTATGATGATAATATGATGACTGAGATATGTTCTATACCGAACAGGAAGAGTCCCTATATTATTTACATTTAATGATCAGAGCAAAAATGACAAGATTTCAGAACTTTTTTAATGATGATAAGGACATTGAAAATAAAAATAAAAAATCCGGAAAAATTCTTCAAAAATATGTTTAACATAAAAACTTGATTTAAATAGGTTATTTGCAAGCATTACCACTGTCTACTAATTTCTTTCCTCAAGATGTAGAGGATGCCCCCTTGTTTTGCATACAGTCCTGGTTAGAAATTGATCATTGGAGAAATCTTTTTTCTAAACTAAGTAATCCTAATTTTGATAATCTTTTGTAGTTCACCCAGTCCTTTTATTATTTTTTTTACCCAATTTTGAACTCGCTCCAGCTCTACAATGTCTTTCTTGTGCACTGGTGCCCAAAACTGTACACAATAGTCCATGTGTGGTCTGACCAGTGACTTGTATAATGATAGAGCTATGTCTCATTGTCTCTTTTAATACACCCCCATGATCCCACTTGCCTTGGTAGCAGCTCCCCTACACTGCTCATTGTTGTTAATTTAATGACAGCTATGATCCCCAAGTCTTTTTCCATGTCAATTTTACACAGAGTTTTTCTATTTAAGAAGTAATCATAGTATAGAGTTTTCCTTTCCAATTGCACAACTTGAATCCTGCTACTCCTCATCCTGTCTACCAACACGGTATGGAAACTACATCAGCAGTTATTTCTGTGTCATGGATTTACAAATCTTCTTTGGAAAAATCCACATAATCTTTTATGCAGTGCAGATTCCAGTAAATGTAATGGAATATGTATTTTGGTGCAGAATTTACCCAGATTCCAAACCAAAATCAGGGTAAAATTCTGCCATGTAAACAAGGCATTATTAAAGTTTTTGCATCAAATAAGAAAAAAAGAACTCGCAAACAAACTTATCTACAAGAGAGATTGTCATGGGGTCCGGCGCGGGTGACGCGGCTCCCCGTGACCATCCCCCTGCTGCCCGGTCCCTGGCGCCGGCTCACTTACCCTTCCACGCTCCTGTGCACGCTGATCCTGCCTGTCCCGGCCGCCAAACGCGTACCCGCTGCCTAGGGCGCGCGTGCGACGGCTGGTCTGGATTTAAAGGGCCAGTGGCCCGGTAATTGGTCTATTGCTGGCCGCTGGTCCTATATAAGGAATTCGCCCCAAGCACTCTCTGCCAGATTGTTGATGTGCGTACCTTGTCTTGAGAGTGTTGGAAGTCCTGTCTGATTACCTATGTACCAGTCCGTTCCGCTACGTTTCCTGACCTTGCCTGTTTGCCGCCTGCCCTGACCTTCTGCCTGTCTCTGACCACGAACCTCTGCTGCCTGTCCTGCCCTTCTGCCTGTCCCCGACTACGCCTCTGGATTACGATTCTGTACCACGCAGTACCCCGTCTGCCATCGCAAGCAAGTCACGTTAGGGGTAGCGACCTGGTAGCCTCACGCCGCAGCAAGTTCATCCCGCTTTGCGGCGGGCTCTGGTGAATACCGGGGGCTACTTAGACTCCGCTCCCTGGCATGGCTTAACTATCATCGCTTGCGATGGTCCAGCGAATCCACCGAACCATTACAGAGATGTGTGTATCTTCCAAGAACTGTAAAGATATCTGTGCTCTCAATTCCCACCTTAATCAAATATGGGATCCAAGGCTGCGCATTATAATTTTAGTGAGATATTGGCAAACGAGGGATAGGAAGTCACAGTTTAGGCCCCATTCACATCAGATTTTTGCCCTATATTGGTGGTATCCATTAGGATACCTAGCACAAATTATCATAAATATCTTTAGGGAAAATATTGTCTCTTTTGGACTACATTTTCTATCTTTTCCAAAGTATGTGGTAGACCTAAAAAAAGTATCCTGACAGACATCAGCAACAGAAACCAAACACGTGATGTGAATGGGGTCTTGTTACTTTTCCCTTCTAGAAACAACTTCTTGTATCAGGAAAAAATATATACCTAAAGGGGTTTTCCTTAACTTTTAAAATCCTCCCTACCACCTATCACTGTGCTAAAATAGAAAATGAACCTATACCTATCTCTTCCATCATTGCCATTAAAGCACCACCAGAACTCCAGTGTTCCGACCTGCTACCCCCAATCCATTACTGATTATATCACATTCATAGATCACATGATGCTGCAGCCAATCACTGACCTCTGTGGTTACAGCCTGTACTTGCAGACATGTGACTGCTGAGGTCAGCGATTGGTTGCAGTAACATGTGATCCATGAACATGATGTTATCATAGAGGAACCTGGAGGAGAGGGCACTGGATCTCTGGCAGCGCTGGAGTGGTGGTGTTGGGAGAGTTATTATAGGTTAGTTTTCTATTTTAGCACACTGGGAGATGGAACGATGGTCTTGGGAAACCTTTTTAAATTGAAAACGAAAGTGTTTTATTTCAAAAACTGTTAGATATGTACACATGGCGTATTTGCAAGGGGTACGTCGGGCGTACCACAATGCGGTAAAATCATGGCCTAGTGCCTTGATTTTGCTGCATATTCCATGGTGCATACTGAGCGCCGGAAGAAAGAAATGACAGGGGAAAGTGAAGTCAGTGGGAGTGCTGTGGGAAGTACGCACTGAGCAACGCGTGGTTTCAAACAGCCGGTGTGTACCTGTGTGAACCCTTAGGCTATGTCTACACTGCATCGGACAAAAAACGGCCCGAAAGGGACCGGTTATTCGATGCAGGACCACAGTTTTTGTATTTTATGGGAAGACGTCAAGAAAATTAAAGTGGCGGCATATTATACAACATGTTGTATAATACGCTGGCGGCAGAAGACCAGCAGAGAAAAACGAGCTATGGAGACTACAACTCGTCTTTTCTATTGCCATCTATGAGGCTGCATGGACGATCGTATCTTCGCCGCTTTTAAAAAACTAAAAACGCCGAAGGTATGATCGTAAAGCTATGCAGTGGAGACATAGCCTTATAGTCAACTCCCAAACATTTTTTAATAATGGTAGTATTAGTAGTATTTCTCTGAAAATCTGGAAATCTGTCAAAAATTATTAAAGCTATTCAAATGACTTTCACGTTATTAAACAAAATATTACATATTTTATTTGATTCTACAGACAATCTGCATAAAAAGAGTTCTAAATAGATATCAATAACAATAAATGTTCTACTGAGATAATATTAGCGGATCCCACATGACACTGAAATACATTAGACTACAAAAAAGTTGATACCTCTATAAATTGTATTTGACTTTGTTGATTTTGTTGTTAGCCTTGATTTATTTCTATTACCTAAAATGTTGATTTCATAACATTCATCTTGATAATTACCACGTATACTAAAGTACCGTGTAGTTTGTTTTAATTAAGGTAGTTTAGTTTTTAGAGAACTAACATAAAGCCTCTATGCCACTTTGTATGTGGTCCAGTGACCATTGGACCCTTTCAGGCACCAGGACGAAAGTAAAATTGCTACCTTTATACCTAAAATCCTAATGGGAAACATGGATATGCTCATACATGGAAGATTTGTTGCAAAAGTTACTATGACTTCTATTGGAGCATTGGATATTGCGGTTTTTAACTTGTAAATGGTATAATTTATATGTAGTTAATGATAGAAATCAGGATAATCCCAAGAAGAAAGTTTCTCATTAAGAAAAATTGGAAAGTGTTCTAATTAATTTTTTATTCTTCAAACACCATAATCATTATTTCGTTGGATCTGTTTAGATTTTCAAGCATGGTTCGTAAGGAGCATGGTTTTGGGGTGTACACAGTTCACAGAACTGGATTTCCTTGTTGGCGAGGCAATCACAGTTGTCACTCTCTATTTGGAAAAAGGTCAGTAAAGATTCTGGAAATGTTTACTGGTCCATACAGCCAATTTTGTGAAAGGAACAAGAGAAAACCAGCAATGGGCTATTTATTTTCACTGCCAAAAGTTACTTTTTGCATGTTCCTAATATATACAGTAAACTTTTTAACAGTAGGTGCTTCATAGTTACAAATATATATTCATCTATTATAACATATCACAAAGTCGTATAAGCTGCAAGAAAGCAAAGATCAACATCCTAGAACATTTTTAAAAGTTTGGAGTGAAGAAACTTTCTTAAGAAATTGAGACCCCTGGGTAGGAAGCAAGTTTGTGAGGAAATCAATATATTCAATAGTCTTAAACAGTCCATCATACTGAACTAGCAGAACTTTACTATTTTACAAGAAATATGTTCCTGCCAAACAACAGATGGACATTTCATTGCTGAGAATCCAATGAGATTGATTAGTAATGAGCTTCTAACCTCCAGTAAATGATTTAATTTTTATTCAAAATTCATAACCAGTTCTGGTTAGAACCAGTCATACTACTAGCGCTGACCATTGTAACACCTGTATTCCATCAATGACATGGTGTCAAACTACCTGTGTCTAATTGGCAATAGACTCCATTTGATTACATTTCTTATTTGGCAAAAATAGATAGTAAAATAGTATTATGAAACTGAATGAATCTATGTTATTTTGGACAAACCCACCAGTTATCCAGTTCTGAAAGGGTTAATGGAACGCAGTGAAACAATGTATATAAGGTCCCTTCTAAATTGTGGACAGCTGGACTATCCGCCCTCAAACCAAACCTATAAAACACAGCTTAACTTTAATGTTCCCCCTACAGCCAAGAAATATTACTTCAACAAATGGATAAATGAAATGAGGCAAATGCACATAAGGAAAAAAAGAAACATAAAGTAGCGCTTGTTGTAATGGTTCCACCTCTTAGTTCATCATTTGTCACCAGCAGTGGAAAGTGGTAACTTCAGGGCTAATAGAGAACTAATAGAAAACTCTGCAGCAGCATCATAGCAGCATGATTTCAACACAATCTCCATTAGGAATGTTTGGTGGCAGAAAAGTTTATTCTATAGCATGAAAGCAAGTGAACACTTACATCTTACATATAAGCAATAAAATAGACATCATTTTACGTTTTCATGCCATATGTCGAAAGATGTTGCCGAAAACCGGATTTTAGGTCCATAAGATAAGATAAAGACAAAATTACGTTTTTTTATTTACTGACTCCATGCTAATTCTTGAAAATAATTACATTGTTATAGTATTAACCAGTTTTGATTTTCTTGACAGAGCCCCATTTTTTAAATCTGACATATGTTACTTTATGTGGGAATAACTTTTTGATACTTTCACCTTTCCATGCGTTTTCTTGTGGCAAATTGTTCTATAATAAATTTTGGTCCATACAATCCTTGTTTATTTGTCAAAAATATCAAAATGTTGTGAAAAATTTGCCATTTTCAAAGTTCAAAAATGTATGCTTGTAAGACAGTTATACCACACAAAACTATCATCTTCCATATGTTTATTGTATATTGGCATAAGTTGGTAAATGTCTTTTTATTTTTTTTACGACACTAAGGGGCACAGTATGAAAACTGTCTAGGTCTAAAACTACTTTGTTGCCCATAGCAACCATCAGAGCTCCCCTTTCATTTTTCCAGAGCACTATATGAAATGAAACAGGCGCTCTGATTGGTTGCTATGGGCAACAAAGTGAATTTTAGACTTAGACAGTTTTCATACATGTGGCCCTAAGTGCTTCAAAAGAAAATTTGCAACATAGATTTTTTTTAAGAACCAGTCCAGTTCTGACATCGCTTTGTGGGACCTGTATGTTAGATGCACCCATTAATGACTCCATCTACAAAACTGCACCCTTTAAAGTATTCACAACAGCATTTAGGAAGTTTATTTACCCTCTATGTGTTTCACAGAATTTTAAGCAAAGTGGAGGTGAAATTTTAAAATGTCACTTTTTTTGCAGATTTTCAATTTTTATCCATTATTCACCGGAACACGATAGATGATAATAGGGAAATGCAAGCGAAAATTGATTCCCTTTGAACCAAAAGCCTCAGAATAGGAGAAGCAATTACTGGGTTTTAGGGTCTCATTTTCATTATGATCTTCTTTAGGAGCAATTATAGGTCTGCAAACACACTAAGGTGCTAAAACTTAATAAACACTCATAAAAGGTCCCATAATGGAAACTATACCCATTAAGCAACATATCCAGGGGTGTAGTGAGTATTTTGACTCCACAGGTGTTTCACAAATTTTTTTAGCATTTGGCTGTGCAAATAAAAAATATATTTATTTCCAACAAGCTGCAGTTTGGAAAAAAGCACACTAAAATTTATTAAGCAATTTTTCCAAGTTTTGCAATACCCTATATATGGGTGAAAACTGCTATTTGGGCACATAGCAGGGCGTACGAGGGAGAGAGCGCTATTTCGCTTTTGGAACACAATTCTAGGTGGGTGCCATGTCCCATTTACAAAGCCCCCAAAATACCAGAACAGGTCAAACCTTCAAGAAGTCACCCTAATTTTAATTTAACACCCCTCGGGGAACTCATCTGGTGGTGTATTGTGCATTTCTTGCCCACAGGTGTTACATAGTTTTTTTTAGCATTGGCCCATGAAAATGGGGAAAAAAAACGCAGTTCTGCCAATGTTTTTCGGGCTTAATTTCTGCAGCATTTGCCTTGCGGTATCAATGAGATGATAACTTTACTATGCAGGTTGGTACAATTATGACACTGATTTTATTTAGTTTTTATATTTTTTTTACTTTTACACAATAGAAATGAGTTTGCAAAAAAATTGTGTTTTTATATCATCGTAGTCTGATAGCCATAACTTTATTTTTCTCTATATGGAGCTATTTATGGACTTGGAGCCACAGCTATGAAGAGGTCTAAGACTTTCTTTGTTGCCCATAGCAACCAATCAGAGCTTCCCTTTCATTTCATATAGTGCTCTGAAAAAATGAAAGGGGAGCTCTACCAGGATTGCTGGATTTTGTTCATCCTACCTCCCTAAAACCTTGTTAATAAATGATCAAAGCGTCATATGAACCCCAAAATGTTAGCAATGAAAATGTCAACTCATGATGAAAAAATCAGAGGGGAAATGTATGAAAACTGTCTAGGTCTAAGACATTTTTTGTTGCCCATAGCAACCAATCTGAGCTCCAGTTTCATTTTTTCAGAGCACTATATGAAATGAAAGAGGAGCTCTGATTAGTTACTATGGGCAACAAAGAAAGTCTTACACCTAGATAGTTTTCATACATGTCCCCCTAGTTTTTGCAGGATGAGTTGACATTTTCATTGGTACCATTTTGGGGTTCATATTTTCATACTTTTTTTTAAGTTTTTTTGGGAACCGGGATGAATAAAATACATCAACCCTGGTAGTGTTTGTAATTTATATTTTTTGCAGCTGTCACTGTGAGGTGTAAATAACTCAGAAGCCGATACGATTACAGCGATAACAAATTTATGTATTTTTTTGTAATGTTTTATTGCTTTTACACAATAAAACAGTTTAATTAAAAGAGAAAATGTGGTTTTGCATCATTTTAGTCTGAGTACCACAACATTTTTATTTTTATGTGTATGGAGCTGTGTAGGGGCTTGTTTTTTGGGGGATGAGTTCACATTTTTATTGGTATCATTTATGAACATACAAGACTTCTTGATATACTGCAATCCTAGTAGTGTGCAACATTTATGACATGTTAGTTTTATTCCGTAGGTCGATGTGATTATGCCGATACCCAATTTATTTATTTTTGCGTTGTCGCATAATAACTTTTTTATTTTTTCACATACAAAGCTTTGTAGGACCTTTGTTTGCATTTGGCAGTTATTTGACTATTTGGTCACTTTTTATTCCATTTTATGTGCGGGACAAAAATTTCAATTCTGTCACTGTTTTTCGGGGGGTTTTACGGCCTTTATCGTGAAGGTTAAATTACATGACAGATGTATAGGCTAGGTCATTATGTATATGGTGGTACCAAATCTGCCTACTTATTTTTTATCTTTTTTGACATTTGCAAAGAGAAAAGTGCAGCGTAATGTCTTTTTTACTTAATTTCTTTCTGTCCATGTTTTACTTTTTTACTTTATAACTTTTTTTTTTTTACTTGTCCCAATAGGAGACTTGAATGGATGATCTTTAGCTCACTGTTACAATACATAGCAGTACTTAGCTGTACTACTATGCATTGCTTATTGTCTATCCCTATGCCTGGCCAAGCCTTCAGGGCATAGTGACGTCACAGGCAACCTGGAACACTTTGTTAGGCTTCTGGGTTGCTAGGAGGAATATTGGCACACCGCAATCGCACCACAGGCAGCAATTGACCACAGCAGACATTAATCGACTGCGACCAGAGTGAGCTCCAGTCGTGGTGGACAAAGCATGGAGCCAGCTGTATTATACAGCTGGTTCAATGCTCCGATCATGTGGGATCTGTTTGTGAGCATGCACGATATCCATGACAGACCCGTCCGTCCAGTTGTGGGAACATCTTCGTGCGCAAGACCTGTTGGTAGGTTCAATGTCGGGAAGGGGTTAGAATACGATGTAAGATAACACATATAGAAGCTTTATTATTATTATTATTATTATTTTATTCATTTACATAGCTCTGTTATATTCCACAGCTCTGAACAGAAGTTGTCACCATTCATGTTTATCCCTGTCCCTATTTGGGCTCATAATCTAAATTCCAGATTAATCTATCAGTATGTTTTTGAAGTGTGGGGGGAAACAGTGATCATGTGATGGTATTTTTCTGGCCCTTGTAAATATACTAACCCATAAAATATAGACAGATTGTACT
Organism: Phyllomedusa bahiana; assembly: GCA_025379985.1. Lineage (NCBI taxonomy): Eukaryota > Metazoa > Chordata > Amphibia > Anura > Hylidae > Phyllomedusa > Phyllomedusa bahiana. The sequence continues at coordinate 4,730 of JAODAL010004698.1, read as the reverse complement.
TTGTAAAATCCAACAGGAACCAAATCCAAAAACAATGATGCGATTGTATTTTTTTTTCTTGTTCACCCCAGACAGAATTTTTTTCTTTTTCTGGGTTGAATTGGCAGGTGTTGCGAGGGGGTCCGTGAGGTTGGCAGGGGCAGACACTTCAGCTGTAGGGGGCCCTGAAATATCTGATGGGGACCCTGAGCCAGGGACTTGATGAAGGCCCCCAAGTCTGCCAGAGTTGTACTCCTATTACACCTATGACAGGATGTAACGGAAATACAATAAAATTATTATATAAGTACTTCAACATACAGTTCATGTGATTGCATTCTCAAGTCCAATAGAAGGACACAATGTTACTGTAAAAAAGGTAAAAAAAAAGTTTTAATACATATGAAAAAAATAAAAAAATACTAACATATGACTCTCCTACACACACTTTTCGTATTTAGTAAATAAGAAAATAGAGAATAAATAAAATTATCATACATGGTATCAACACATCAGTAGAAGTCCAATCTAATAAAATATCTCTTATTTATCCCAGATGCGGAACAACATACAGAAAAAAAAAAACAATGCCAGAACTGGTTTCTATTTTGTATTCCCACCTCCCAAAACAAATGGAATAAAAAGTAATCAAAAAGTCACATATGCTCCTAATTTATAACAATTAAAACTAGACCTTGCCCCACCAAAAATGAGATAATTACACAGCTCCAATGGCACATACAAAAAAAAATTATTAGTCTTACAATACTTTTTTAGTTTGTAAAAACAGTGAAACATAAGGAAAACTATATAAATTTGATATAACCAGAATTGTATAGAGCTTCAGAAAAAAAGATAGTATGTCACTATTTTTTCCTGATGAACTAAAAAAGAACCCCCTCCCAAAAAAAAATTGCACAATTGCGTTTTATTTCCAGTTCCATTGTACAAAGAATTTTTCCTTGCCTTCCCCAATATATTATATGGTGCATTAAAAAAAAAAAAACCAGGGTTATGGGTTTTGGAAGAAAAAGATAAAAAAAAATAAAAAAACAGAGAATATTTTGGTCTTTATATGGTCTTTTTATTATTTTATTTATTTTTACATAAATTAAAATATTCTTTCTAGGGTAGTGAGTAGAGATGGGCGAATTTCCCGAAATTCGGTTCGTTCACTTCGCCGAATTTCTCGGCAAAAAAATAACTTCATTCCGAAATACTTCGGGACGAATCACGTTAAAAAACAGATATTTGCGGCTGCACATAGCCTGCAGGGTGGCTGTAGAACGTTGTGCCATGATAAATATGCAGAGGGAGCTTGGTTTGGTTATTCTTTCATGTTGTGTTTTAGTATGACACGCAGATTGGACTGCGCCGCTCTTAGAATCGCTGCACTCTAAAATCCCTGGGCAATTAAGTGGGCAATACTGACCAAAAAACTGAGGGGGAATGTAGCTGATAAGTCATGGCAGTCAACGTGGAAAATAAGCTTAGGGCTAAGGTGGTAACATCAGTGACAGTGTGTGGAGGTGACGGCGGCAGCCACAGCAGCATGAGGTCAGAGAGTGGCATAATTACAATTCTGGAGGGTGGCAAAAACAGGAGTAGGAAAAGAGTGGCCAATGACACACAGTGTCTAGGTTTCGGCAGCAGACACAGCAGCAGCATGAGGTCAGACAGTGGCACAATGACAGAGTGTAGGTCAATGGCAGCAGCCACAGCAGCAGAATGGGTCAGACAGTGGCACAATGGACATTTGGAGGTGGCAAAAAACAGGAATAGGCCACAGAGTGGGGCCAATGACACAGTGTGTAGGTCACAGCAGCAGCCACAGCAGAAGCGATAGGACATGGACAGTGGCACAATGACATTTATGGAGGTGGCAAAAACAGGAGTAGGGCCACCAGAGTGGGACAATGACACAGTGTGGAGTCACGCAGTATACCACAGCAGCAGCATGAGGTCAGACAGTGGACTATGGCATTAGTGTGGTGGCAAAAAAAATGGATTGAGGGGGGGGCGGTGGGCGGGGGGGGGGGGGGGGGGGGGGGTGGGGGGGGGCCCACAGAGTGGCAACTATGACAGAGATGGAGGTGACGGCGGCAGCAGCATGAGGTCAAAACAAGTGGCCACTTGATAGAGTGTGGCAGGTGGGTGGCAATCCAGTCCTGGTAAAGATGGTTGGGCAGATGGAGATTACTGTCAAAGAAGATGTTGTGGATAAGGCGGGTGGCAGCATTCAGAATAGTGGCTGAGGCAGGTAGTTTGAACCCAGACTCATTTCTCAAGTTTGGGGGAGCGTCATGGCTGATGTTAGTCTGACGCCTAAGGCATTGGTGTGTGGAATTCTAGCCGATCCTCGAATGTTACTATCTTGACAAAGGTCTGTACGTTCAACATTTCACGTGGACAAGCGGGTTCTCCTTAGGGGTAACGATGGCCCCATGCCGCATTGAACAACCCGCTCTGTTGCCTCACAATTACTGGCGGGCAGGACTGCTTCTCCACTGAAAACTAGGAATGTTGCGGGCCTCACATAATGTTTGATGAACTGTAGTAAAGCGGTTCTACTGGCCGAGTTCTGTCCTTGTAGGGCCACCACCTGTTGGTTCAGGGTCTGCTCAGGCTCTGCTGCTGCTGGCGGACTGCCCTCCTCACTTGGCGGGTGATTGGAAGTGCTCATCAGTGACTCCAGACTTAGGTTGCTGCTGATGGTGCTGGTACTGGCTTCTACCCCCCCCCCCACCTTCCCCCAGCAGACGCGGCTGTAGTAAGGTGAGCGCTGAAGAACCCCCCGGTCACCATATCAGAGAGGGACGATGCCGCACATAGGCAGCGGCCAACTGACTACGGAGGATTTCCCTATTGTATTTGAGTTTGTCCTCCCTCTCAATAGCTGGGAAAAGGTTTCCATTTTGGACCGGTAGCGAGGGTCAATAGGGTGGAGAGCCAGAAGTCATCCTCTGCGGATGCTGACTATTCGGCTGTCACTAGCCAGGCAAATCTGCATGCTGCGGGCCATCTGCACAAGTGACTCCGAGGGGCTCCCTTCTCCATCTCCACTGTATACTGCCACGGTGCTTGCGGGTCATCTGCCTGTCTTCCTCATCTCCATCTACCTCCTCCAGTGCTCCTGCTCCTCCTCTCTTGTCACCTGGGTAGAAAATCCACTCATTTCACCAGACAATGCTTCTGCTCCAATGTCCTCCCTCCTCCTTCATTTCAGTCCCCACCGGACTCATGTGGCCGCGAGATGTAGTCGCCACGTCTCCAGTCCCCTGCCCAGACAGATTTTTCAGCATCTGTTCCAGGACATGAAGCAGTGGAATGACGTTATTCATTCCCGTAGTCCTGGCGACTGACAAATTTAATGTGCCTCCTCGAATGGCCTCAACAAACGGCAGGTGTCACGCATGAGCTGCCACTGGCTGACATCAAAGTTACACAGGGGAGTACTCCTGTCCGCCTGGATCATAAAAAAATCGTTAATGGCCTTTCTCTGTTATTACAGTCGGTCAACATGTGCAGGCTGGAATTCCAACGGGTGGAAACATCCATATCAGAGTGTGTTGGGGGAGGCGTTCTGCCGCTGCAACTCGAGGAGGGTGTTCCTGGCTTTGTAGGAATGGATGAAGTGCATGCACAGATTTTCCCGGCCATTTTCAGAATCTTCTGAAGATCGGTGGAAGACTTAAGGAACCTTTTCACAACCAGATTGAACACAGTGCGCCATGCAGGGCGCATGGACCATCCCTCCTCGGTTGCACCGCGGACACATGTTCTCCATTGTCCGTCACCATGGTTCCGATTTGCAGTTGGTGCGGAGAAAGCCACACATCGATTTCTTGCTGCATGACGCGGAGCAGTTCCTCCCCTGTGTGACTTTGTTCGCCGAGGCAAGCCAGGTGTAGAACTGCGTGAAACCGCTGTGCCCTACACATGTGGTATGATGGAGCAGTACTGGTGGAGGCTGAGATGGTGGTGGTGGGGTGGAGGAGAGGCGGGACATTGGCGCAGGAGCCGCAGTTTGACAATGTGGAGAGAAAGCGGGTCTCCTGTCCAAGTTGTTGGTGTGCCTGGGCGGTAAGCACATGCACCCTGTGGGCCTAAATGGACATGTACTGGCCCTGACCGTTTTTACAGCTCCAGAGGTCCGCGCTGCCGTGCACCTTGGAACAAAAACCCATAAGCTCAAGGACTGGCCCACCTTCTGTTCTACATATTTATGAAGTGCTGGTACTGCCTTTTTGGAAAAGAAATTTAGGCTTGGAACTCTCCATCTCGGCTCGGCACAAGCCATTAGTTCTCTGAACGGTGCAGAGTCCACCATTTGGAAAGGGAGGGACTGCAGCACCAACAACTTGGACAGCTTCTGCACCTTAGGATGGTTGGATGCATACTGTTGTCTCTTTGCAATCGCCTCGTGAACGACTGCTGGCGCCATGAGTAGCGAGGAGCAGGAGCATCTGGACCGGGAGATGATGTCAAAGAGAAACAGCTCCCTTCTGCAGAGGTGGTGGAGCCTTGACTGGCTGCAATGGCATGCGTGCCATGGGCGCTGCTGCTGCTGTTGCTGCGCGGCAGGATGGACCACCACATCTGAGCCACGTTTCTCCCAGGCCACCGGATGGTGACGCTGCATGTGTTGAGCAGGGCCGTGGTGCCAATGTTAGCTCCCTGGCCATGCTTCACTTTCTGCCACAGATTCTACATATACCCATATTCGGCTCCTCCGGTTTTAGCAAAAACTG